>JAVSBS010004263.1:0-10131 GCA_033124195.1 Coracias cyanogaster | reverse complement strand
GCGACCGTTTGAAAGCCCGCGGCGGCTGCTGAGGGGAGCCCGCCATGATGGCCCCCTCTAAACCATTTGAGGTGTGGATCTTCTCAATGACAACTTTCCCTCCTCAAACACAAAAGCCGTGATATACTCTCGTATCTCGCTTTAGGAAAGGGAATAAGCTTCGTGATCTGTAAAATATGTACCACGAATAACTATGATTTCATTATTTTGGTGGCAGAGGCTCTATTGGACGGGGAAAGAGCACCAATAAATTGAGTTCAATACTCGATACTTTAGAGAACAGGTTACAAACATGAGGTGGCAGCGAAGTACAATGTATTTCTGCTAGTAAATAGGTGCAAATTTTCTGTTAATCTAGAGCTGTTGCAGTGTAAAGGGGACTCGGGGGAATGGAGCATGAAAGAAAAAGAAAGAAAAAAAGAATTTGGGCAACTAATGTTTAGACTTCATATCTGATTAGCCAAACCAAGAATTTGATTTTTCACTTATAAAGATTAGTTGTAATTTATATTACCCTGGGAGGTGTTACACTACAGAAGCAGCTTCTGAGAAAACAGTTTCTAAAACTCAGGAATGTCATTGATTGCCAGTAGCTGGTAATTCAGTTCAACTGTTGTACTGACTGGAAAAGCCAGGATAAAAAATGCATGTTCCTTTCATACAAACATCAGGGGACTTTGAGATTATGGTCCAAGCCATCACCATGTAGCCCTGGAAAACCCAAACATACCAGGAAACATTCAGAGATCACATACCATGTAGGTGCGCAGAGACTTGGCAAAAGGGTCTTGACAGAGACAAGTACAGAATGCTCAAAAGACTGGGGAGCAACTCTGGCCACGAGATAATGCAAGATTGTTAAGTTTACCAACTAGGCATGTAATAAATTAATAACTTGCTTAAGCAGTGCAGTGGTCTATGTATTTAATCGGAGGATCCAGAAGAACTGACAGTCAGAAGGGTATTTATAATACAAAAAAAAAAGACATTATATATACATATACACACATGGAATAGATCTATGTATATCTATGCAGATATATATAAATCAGTAAACTTGAACAGTGCCTTTACCAAGAGCATCTTAAGGCATTCAAACATTTTACTACAACATTGACTCAATTTATTATCTTTTTCGCTTTGGCTGAATTAAAGCAAATAGATTAATGGTCTGATCTGAAACACCAAAGAGATCTGAAACCAAAGCCTAGTAGTATCTTGGGTGACAGCAGCATTGTCTAAAAACCCACCCACTGCACTGCCTATTAGCTGAATAATATTAAAAGGTGTCTAAATAAATCATTCCCACTCACAGCTTTGCAACAGCAGAAGATACATCAGTCTCAAAGAGACTTTCTAGCCATATATTCTATAGATTCTATTACAAATCGAGGATAGAAAAGATACAGCAAGAGGGCCTGCCCTAGGATAGAATGCCACTGGATATCAAATAGTATTTACAGTACAGTTACAGGATTATAGAACATTTTATAAATACAATTAATATGTATACAAGGACACATAAAAGAGAAATTTGTTTTCATGCTTTACAAAGTGAAAGCAACCTGAAATAAAACTTACTGCAGAATTCCACAGCTGCTGGTGAGGAGCCTCTCTTTTCAACTGCCTTGCACAAACCAATCCCCATCATAGGTCTCCAGTGAAACACCCATGTTAAACAGCAGCCAGGAAGAATCTCAATAGACTGAATCTATGTATGAAACATCACATTTTAAAACATGGGTAAGGCATAGCGCGTTGGAGAGTTGTGACAACATAGACGTGTAACTCTCTCAGAGAATCTGGGCTGTTACACACTGCATTTTTACAAGGAAACATAACACTGCAGCATATAGGTGGCAAAATTCAAACAAGGTATCTTACAACTTCTAACACAAGATAACAGAAAATGCCAGAAGCATCTACCAAATTCTAAAGATAAGAGATCTTCCTATATTTGTTTTTAAATGGTAAAATAATATTAAATATTTCAGTACTTGCACATGTCCTTAAAAGACTCAGTAATTTCCTTTACTAAAAGCAATTGGTTTTGCTTGTATAGAACCGTGGTGCCTTCACAGGACTCTTTTTTTTTTGGTCCTTTTTTATTTTTTAAAAAACACATTGGGTAAAGACCAGTTCTAGTGTTAAATAGGAACGTACCATAATACAGTGTAGGCTGAGGAGAAATACACTCAGATAAAAAGGCAATTTTAACAGTCAATTTAATAAAGAATTGACAATTTTTCTCTGCACACTTCATAAATGATAAGGCAGGCTTGATTAAATTACCTTTAACAAGTAATATATTATACTTTACTCCAAGACAAGTAGGCCAGTTTTACTGGGATACTTACTATGAAGAGGATAATCTTTAAAGTTTATTTACATGGAAAGCCATCTTTTTATGATACATGATACATAAAATTGAGTAGTTCTACACTGCAGCCATTTTATAATATTTAAGCTAAATGCAACGAATCTTAAAAGCTATTCTATTTCAACAGCTGTGGAACAGGCAGGCAAAACAAATTATTTTTTGAAGCTACAAACCCATTTCATTACAGAAAGTAACTACGTGCTTGAGAAAACAATTTTTCATAACCATCTAGCCACGATAAGCACCTCACAGTAGAGAGGTGAACTTCCACAGATGTCTTCTCCTGTGACCAAGTGTGTTTAACAAGTTTCCCTGGGGCCAGCTCTCTTTACTGCAGCTCACTCCCTCCTCAGTCACACCAATACAAACCATTTTTTGAACCACATGGGGAAACCGGATCACTCAAATGAACACACTTACAAGAAAGAAGCCTCCAAACACTAAACACAAAGCAGTTTTTCCACTGATCTGGCGTTTAGCACAGGACAGTTGCACTGGCACAGAGAGACACTGAATTGGAGCACCGAAAGGGAGCGAACGGCCGGAAGCACACAAGGAGTCCTTAAACCAGCTTGGTGGGAAAGGTAAACTAGTGACTGGTGCTTGCTGCAAGAACACCTATGAACAGCAATTTAATCATCTTTAAATAATGACAATGCCAGTGCAATGGCACAAATACTACTTTAAGAAAGATGTAATGCTTATAGGCACATTATTAGATTATCCATTGGAATTCAATTCCAAGGAGAAGGAAATGTTTTAAAAGTTTATTTAAAATAGTGCATTTTCTTCGCAATTGTGTTAGATTTGGGAGAAAGGTAAAGAGAGAAAGAGACATAAAACGAAATTCTGTCTCTCACCTTAACTCCTGGTCTTGTCTCAGGGAAGCTGCTCAGAGGAGTGCCCCCTCCCTGCTCCCAGTAACCTCAACAGGCTCAGTACCCTCCTGCCATGAGGCCCAAGGGGGTGCCTGCTCACCTGCTGCAGGAAAGTATCAAAAGACTCATGCAGAAGGCAGCAGATGCAGCCGTAAGCTCCTAATGCTGTTCTGAATTGGGCAGTGAAAGACAGACCGCTGACACTGTACTGACGGCTCGGAGGGGCTGGTGCAAGATGCTTCTCCTGGCTGTCCGCGTAACTAGGAGGAAAACTGTTAAAGCCAAGTGAAACTGGTCTCCACAATAACAGTCTCAAAAGCCATAATTTATAATCTTTTCCCATTACTATCTAAAGCGTAATAAAGAAACTATCCTAAAATTTATTTCTGAAACTAAAAATTTCACTTTACAGTTTGGTTTTACTCAGAAAATTAAACTAGATTTCAGAAACTGTTTTCCTAAAGCTTCTTTTCCTCTTGTAACTAAAGAAGAACTGATGACAGGAGACAAACTAGTTGTTTCTAAGCAAGTAGTCCTGCTCTGAGAGCACCAGTCACATGCTACAGCTTTACTAACATCAAATTCAATTACTATTTAATAAAACACTAGTTCTAATGCTTTATCACTTTACAGTCATACTACAGCCAAGAACGAAACTTTCTTGTTCCAAAGCTGAGATATATGCCACGAACACAGCAGCTGGAAACATTTCACCAGATAGATGGTTCAGTTTTTCCAGCACTGTGAATAATTAGGCTAAATAAGTGAGCAGCGGGTTGTTTTCTCTTCAGAAACATATCAGGGAGCTTTATTAGTGTAACGTAGATTTCATACTTAGACAATGCAAGGAAAAATTGTCATTAAGAATTCTGAAGCCACGATTTGTTTTCTAAAATCATTCAGTATATGTACAAATAGATACCAGGCATCATCTTAGGGGAAAAAAAAAAGATTTAAAAAAAAATCACTATTTCCTATCTTGAGTACTTAGAGTACAGAGAATGAAAAATAAAATTCAGGTGATTTTTTTTCACCTAACATCAAATCTCTTCTAAATTAAACAATTAACAATGTTGGAATAAATTAATATTTGAGGATTTCCCTGTATTCTAGGGAAACAAAATGTACAGAAGGAAACAGAAGACAATTTTCTTAGTGTTTAAAAAAAAAAAAAGCGTGCACGTATTTAGCCTAGCAATCCTCTCTCAATTCTCTTAAGAGACTTTTCAAAAACCGCAGCGGCAAAATACATTTATTTAGGTTTTTATCCTTATTCCTCTACTAAACATAAACCAGGTCACGATTTTGAACTCCTCTACCTGCCTGTTCATCATCATCATCATCATCATCATCTGACTGCTGTTCTGAGTTTTGGGAACTACCATACTCATACTCAATGGGCTTGGGATTGTTGTATGGGTAACCATTGTCATCAAAAAACCTTCGGAAGGTGAACTCATAAAAAGCATGTTCAGGATGTTTTCCATTTTTGTACCACCCGTTCAACGTATCATTTCTGTTCCCTTCCTTATCATCATCACTCCACAATTTATCTGGATCAACCGGATCAAAGTTTGATGTGTCTGTAGGATGAGTGATTTTGGGAATGTAGAAAGCAGACTGCCGCCGTAGATCACTTGAAAAATCAATTGTTTTAAAAAACGGATGAGCTTTTATTTCATCTGCACCATTTTTGCCTAAACGATCTTCTGGCCCTCGGCAGAGTTTAATGATAAGGTCGGAGGCCTCTGGAGTCAATTTAGCTTGAGGTGGAATATGAAGTGCAGTTTGCCAGTTGATAACCTTTAAAATAAAAAGGAATGTTATTCTGTTTACAATGTCACAAAAAGGAAAAAACACAGTGAAAATTAAAACAAAAAAACAACAAACCTCCCCCCGAACAGCCACAAAGCAATCATTCAACGTACATTTTCACATTACAAAGGGGAAAATGTGCAGCTGCTCTTTCAGAAACATGAGGAATATTTTGACTGGAAATCTGGCAAAATCCAGGTAAAATGTATTCACATTCCAAATTGAAACTAGGGTCTGGTACAGAATATCCCTGCTGTAAACCAGTGAGGGACACTATAAAATTCAGCACCTGGAACCTGAGACAAGGCACATGGCTTACAATCTTAAAAAGAAGGTGAAGCACAAATTTTGATTTATTTGATGCACTGGAAAGACCAACTTTAAAAAAAAAAAAAATCAATACCACACTACATTTGAGCCAACTAGTATCTTGCAAGCTGAATGCAGTAGTGCAAAAATGGCCCCTGTGCAAATTGCTCGGGTGGTTTCTCTGAAACAACTGGGGCTCGGGAAGGAAGGGACCAATGACTCTGAGCTGCCAGTAACCCTGAGCAGCCACAGTCCTCTGCTGCTCCTCCACCTTTGCATGCCGAGCACCTGCAGACACATCCCCAGAGGAAATCCTCCGCAGGCAAGTGGGCACGGAAGCCAAGTGGTGGGAAAAGAGCACCTGGATGTTGGAAGAGGAGAAGGAAAGAAACTAGAGGAGAAGGAACAGTAAGTGGAACAGGTGCAAGAAGTGAGAGGGAGAGGCCGAGTCCTGAAATGCGATTTTTAGTTAGCATGTTTACTGTATGACCAGATAAAAGATATGAATGGGATCCCTGAAGTCCCTTGACAAAGTACACCGCCACTGTAACGTACAGCTTCAAATCTTGTTAGTTGAGAGCATGATTGGACAGAGCAGCACTCTCAAAAATCACCTTGGGTTCCACTACAAATTAGAAAGACTGTGTAGATTTCAAGCCTGCTTATTCAGACTGTCAATACAAGACTCCTGAAGTTACCTTCATTTGTGTTTCCAGTGGTGTTTGTGCCAGGAATGGAGGCTGCCCCACTAACATTTCAAAGAGAATTACTCCGACGCTCCACCAGTCACACAGCTGTGTGTAACCTGCAACAAGTCAAAACAATGTAGTCAAAGCCTTCGTATAATTTTAATCTTGTGTATCTAAAAATAAAATAAAAGGGATGGGAGAATTTCTATTCAGTACTTGTTTAAGATTTTGATATTACCTACTTATATTTTGTCCAAGTAGTATGTACTTGGGCAAAGTGGCAGCGTAAGAAGGGTGAAGCAATCTGCCTGAGCATCCGTTACTCTGCAGTGAGATTACAGGACAAAAATGCACTACCTGTTCGTAACAACACTTCTGGCGCAATGTAATTGGGCGTGCCAACAAGGGAATGGGCCAGGCAGCGCTGATGCTGACGCGCAGCCCTACGCTCGAGTGGCTTCAGCCGATCTCCACACCTGCAATTGGCTGGGTCACCCCATTCATTGCTGAAGTCCATACTGTCCTGACGTGCGTGATCACCTATAATTGAGTAAGAAGGATACCAAAATTGAGGAAGATTACGTTCAATTTAGTCTGAAATTTTCATCATCTGTTAACATTTCTTATTATAAAGACAGAACTGATTTCAGCACTCAAATTGAGAGCTAAAGTGGTCGAGAACATCAGGATTTTGACTTTCTGCTTAGGATATAAAATACCAAATTTGAGGACACTGGGTTTTTAAGTTAACTTTTGACATAAGAAAGTATTGAGTTTGATAATTTCTCAGTTTTTCCCTAACAATCACATTGTGGGTAGAGGGTGTATATAATTGCTCTTACATAAACAGAAAAAAACCCCAATATTTAAAGCAGCAAAATATAAAATCAGACTTTAAATCTTCAACTCCTCTCCAGAGACTGCAGTCTGGCCTAAGATAAATGATATTTTGATAAAAACAAGTTAAAAGTAATTAAAATTTTGTTTTTGAAGATACATTTTTATTCTTGAAAATTAAAAATAGGTTATTACAAAATCTGTATTTTACCACTCTCAGAAGTGTGAATTTTTTTTTCTCTTTTTTTTTTTACCTGTTGTTTTGAGCAAACAAGTAGGATTTTTAAAAGCCTGCTCAAATCCCTCTCAGAAATCAATAGGTTATGCTAAAAGCAAGTACATGAGGCACTCAGAACTTGGGGCAACGTTTTCAGGAACAATTACATTTAAATCATCAGTCCTATTGTCAAAACAGAGTTAGGGCTGTTGTCCATGTAGTTATCCTGCTACCGCTGCGATTTTTCTCTCTCCAAATTTCAGAAGCCACTAATGGGACAAACTTACAGCAGCACAGCTCCTTTCTCCTCCCTTCAGGAATCAACGCCCACACCTACAAACCTGCCCTAACTACACGTTGCTCTCTATCGTTTGAGTGGTGTGCTGACTTATTGTTAGATGTGTTATTATGCAGAAAGGAAGCAGCAGAGTCATCTTTCTACTCATTTAACTCCTTGCAAAGAATGATGCGTCAACAAAATAACAAAAGAAACCTTTTCTATTTCTCTTACCACTCTGGTAGTATTTTGAATCGTGGGTCCATCGAAAACCTGTACAGAGCCCGAAGTCAGTCAATTTAATATGACCATCACGGTCTATCAAGATATTATCAGGTTTAATATCTCTGTGGATGAAGCCCATTTTATGAACACTTTCAACTGCGCAGGTCAGTTCTGCTGTGTAGAACCGTGCCAGATTTTCTGGAAAGACACCCATTCTAATTAGGAGACTCATCATATCACCTCCTGGAATGTAGTCCATTACAAAGTACAAATTGTCCTTGTCTTGGAATGAATAGTACAGGCGAACCACCCATTCATTATCAGCTTCTGCAAGGATATCCCGCTCAGCTTTAACATGAGCAACTTGATTTCTAAGCAAGACATCTTTTTTCCTCAGAGTTTTTGTTGCATATAAAGCATTAGTGTCCACTTTTCTTGCTAGGCAAACTTCTCCAAACGCGCCAACTCCCAGGGTTTTAATTTTCACAAACATCGACTTGTCCATTTTAGCTCTTCTCAGCCGAATATAATTAGATTCTTTCTGGCACAACATTTTTCTCATTTGATCTCGAGCTTCTGGTGACAATCCAACCTGTGCAGCAAACAGAATTAAATCTGAAGAGTGAACAGTACTCTTAACTCTTGGTGATCTTACAATTGCAAGGCTTAAGCAAAGCAAACCAAATACTTGTATACAGCACAGGAAATAATTATAAAGGGCTTTTGTTTTGTTTTAATTTCCACATTAGGGTTCTATGAAAACTTACAGGAGTGATACAAAACAAAACGTGATCACTTTCAACAGCACAATGCATGAGGTGCCATGCACCAGGTGGTTCTTGAGGAGGGAGGATGTTCTCAAGGAGAGAAAGGGTAACTTACAAACTACTGATAAAAACCACTGTAAATAATACTTATCTCAGTAATAGCATGCATCAACTGCCTCCCTGATTCTATCTGCAGAGCTAAAGGAAGCCAAGACGTTCCTAGGAGCAGTGAGTCACTGAGGACTAAGGAGCCGCTGTGGGAAAGGCTTCCACTCTCTAGACTACCTAGAGCAGACATCTCTAAACTTCCTGACCACGCCAGTAGCATTTCAGTTGCAGCAGTATATGACTCTCACTTTCATGCTTCCCTGTGTAGCTAGACAAACCAGCCCACATGGCACTGGTTCCTACTGTCCAACCACACCAAGCGTGTGCCTCTGACACGAGGCAAGAGCTGAGCTTCCCCCTCCTCGCATAACCCACCTCTAACAGGACTTCAGCCACGCTCTCCCTACAGCTCTCCACTCCACGTACCAGCGGGCTGAGCAGAGCAATTTCTCTGAAGTGGCTCACTCCTCCCCACGGTATCAGCTCTTGGCTCCCAGCTGTGCACATCCCCCTATCTCAAAGGAACATCCCTGGTGTTCTAGCCAACACCACTAACATTCCAACAGCTGAAACACTCACAGGCCACATGTAACCCATCACCTACAGCTTGGAAAACCTTATCTACAAGAACCACACTGAGCAGTCTCATATTATTCCAACCTGTGTTTCTCCTGGCCTACTTTTCTCTGGCTTCAAGTGCCTTAAAGTGCCATTCAACTCCAGTGCCATTTTTATTGGCAAATTTCAGGCCCTGGAATGAGAATATCCCTTCTTTTTGGTTTTAATGTGAACAGAATGTTTTCTTTTCTCTGTGACGCTACCCCTATATAGCTTGATGTTCATTCCTTTTGTTTTCTGTCAGCATTTTCAAAACCTTATATGCTCCCTTTTTCATAGCACCTCAATTATTTTATCGGCCTACTTGGCTTGAAATTCTCATCCTACAGCCATAATTTCTAAGTTCAACCTACAGTATATGCTTTTATTTTTTCCTGGACATTCTGATCATAAAATTGAACATGGCCAAACGGAATCCCCATAAACATCACAACTGTTACTCAAGCACCATTCTAGAAGTTTTCTATTTCTTATTGTCACATCTTATCAATTCTTGATACTGAATCTTGCTGCTTTCATCTCCTAAATGCTTTGAACGTTTAAGATACTGTCTGCATAACCATACTCAGGACCATCACCACAATTAGGTAAACACTAGTCTAGGCCTCTATAAACTGCATGTTAATAGATGACTTACAACATTAAAAAAAAAAATAATAGACATGACTGAGAAAAAAGGTGCAATAAAAGGTCATTTAGATATCATTCAGTATCTTAAAATGCTTTCAGGATAACATATGTCACCTATTAAAGAAAAAAAACTGTTAGAACACAGAAAATTTCTTACAGGCATCATAACAAAAACAGATCCAAAAGAGATGCAATTAGGAAAATTCATACAAAATGCTTGTCTATCCAAACAAACTTCACAAGGAACATCAGGGTAGGAACAGGGCAGGAAGGCTCTGCAGCGGGATCTGGACAGGCTGGAGCAATGGGCTGAGGTCAGTTGTATGAGGTTTAACAAAGCCAAGTGCCGGGTCATGCACTTTGGTCACAACAACCCCCAGC
>JAVSBS010004262.1:9473-31077 GCA_033124195.1 Coracias cyanogaster | reverse complement strand
TTACTAATTTGAGAGAAGAGACCAGCACCAGCCTCGCTACAACCTCCTTTTAGGTAGTTGTAGAGGGCAATGAGGTCCTCCAGTGTTTTCATTTCTGTTCCTCTCTGCACAGCAGCAGGAACAGATCTGACTTGTACCTTCTAAGTGACCTTGAGGGAATTCACTCATATTGAAGATCAATGCTTATTGCACTCCCATATTTACAGAACCACATGCCCGGTACATCTGTCCTGGCCGCATTTCTTTACATTTAGCATAATTTGGTTTAACTTTTGGCTTCTTACAACCCTTAATGTGATTGTAATGATCCTAACTTGGAGGTAGTGATGATACAGGCTATTGCTCAAAATCATTTTTTATTGCGCCACTCTAGACTCATGTGGATCTTGGTCTTTAAGAAAAAGGAAAAAAGGGCTTATCAAGTTAAAAGAACATTAATGATTATTAGTCCTGATGAAGCAGTATTGTCAGGTTAGCTTCATGACAGACAAACCCAGTATTCGTTCCATTTGCTTGTTAATTAATAAATTGAAACCTCTTTGGTAGCAGAAGAGTAAGTGTGAAAGTCACAGTAATATAGGGCTTCCCTGTGTTTTTGTGATTCTTTTTCATTCCTTGCCATCCAAGCCTTTTACAAATACTAATCAATTCTTTGCAAATCCTTATCTTTGCTTTACACCTGGGGAAACCGGAGCAGTGAGCAGGGATGGCAGTTACCTAAAAACAGCCCTGGAGACTCATGGTGGATCTGAGAACACAGCCCATGCCTTTCGCCTCTCACTCTTGCATCCTACGCCCTTTTTTTCTGCACTTTTCAAATTTGCTCATTTTAAAATGCAGCGGTTCCAAATAAAAAGGTAAATCTCAAGCAGCACAACTGTCATTCACTCTTCTCCTACTCCTCCATTTAAAGGGATGTGAAGATACACACACTCTGATTCCCTCCATCATGGGTCCAAGAGACAAACTTTTGGACTCTGCCACAAACAGTTGTGAGTTTGGGGTTTTTTTTCTGGCACACAAGTGATCTCAATAACAGAAGAATAACCCACACGTGTCCCATCCTAAAATCCCCAGTGTACAAAACAGCCATTACTATCCTGGCAGGGCCCACACAGTGAAAGCAAGAAAGGAGGTAGCAGTGTGCAGGTCTGTCTCAGTGAAGAGTGATAGCTAGAAATCAAGCAAAACTCTTCACAATTTTGCAGTGACATGGGCTCTACACCACAGCACTTCTGGGTTTTCCGGATGACCATGCATGCGCCAGGAACTTATCTATTGCTATTAGCATTCTGCAGTATATAGAGGCAACTTGAGAAGTAAAATCATTTCACTGCCAAAAATATACTGATCCCAATGATCCTTCCACTATAACTCTGTTTGGTACAAAATCAGCTAACCTCATAGATAAACCTCACATCACACTACAGTCTGAGCAAGATCTGCAGGTCTGACCCTGCAACATTAAATTCCACACACAGCTTGAAAATATGATGTGTGATTTATTCACAGCATCTTCTTTTAGGAGACGGTAGAGCTTTTCTCAATAGTTTACCAATTACTGCAGAAAAGACAGTGGTAGTAATAAACAGTATTAAAATTTCAATCTGCACAGTTGAATGTGTATTCATCTTAGCACAGGCTGCTTACTCTTTACTGTCTTTACTTTTGGATAGTTATGTTTTATTTCACAGGAATGTTATACACTGTAATTTTTGGCACCCATAATAAACAGTTGTTTGCTGTAGGATTTTGCTATAGGACATTCCAGATATTTCAGTAGAAAGGTATAAATACTGAAAAAGCTGGAAATAGATCCTTACTGACTGACCCAGGTTCAGTTTGATAAAGCACAATAAAGTGATTAGGATTAAAAGGGGCAATTCTACTGAATCTAGAAAACATTGTAAATATTAAAAACTTGTAATTGGAGCTTTACCAAGAGATGTAACATACTCTGTCGTTACACCCAAAACTGTAAATGGGGCAACAATTAGAGTGATTTGGCAGGCAAGGAAGCACAGTTTCTTAGTTGTAGTAATGTAGCAAGGCAGATAAATGTAAGAAGAGGGCTTCCTACTCCTGGAATTTACATTTAGAGATTTTATTTCAAGAAGTAAGAGCACACAAAAAATGCTTACACTGCATATAGGAACACACTGGTATTGGTGAAGATGTGTTCTTACACACACATTTAGCCCCTTTTTATTAATTTCATACAAAATGCAGGCATTGCAAGAATGGCTACGGTTTCATTTACAATGTTTTCAAATAATATTTTAATATTATTTACCTGATAATTTGCTGGCAACCACAGGTCTGTTTCCCACTGTCATCTGCAAAACCGTGACGGTATTACACCTTGCCTGAAGAAAGCTTATTACAAATACCTGTACATATTGGTTAGAATCCATTTGGCAAGGCAAACATAATTACAGAGCTGCTGTAGGAAATGGACTTTATTATGTAACTGTCCACACAGACATGGTCCATCACTGTACAGTAAACCTCTGGATGAAAACTAGTTCTCCAATATAATGCATCTACCTATCCAAAAAAGCTTACTACATTCCAAAGCTTTTGATTACAAAAGACCAAATATTCCATATATCCTTGGCCTTCCCTCTGATTTCTACCAACAGTTGTTTCCTGTGAGGACCTAGCTAGGCTCATCCAGCTGACAGTTACTGGAAGTACAATGCCACAGTTTTTGTTTTGCCTTCTACACTTGAAATCAAGAAACACTACAGCACTGCTAAATGAAGCTGCAGCACTACAACTTAACTCCAAAACATTAGCAACAGAATGCCTGAGGTATCACAGGTGTTTAACAGACTGTAAGTGCATTTGTAAGGAAAATAAAATCCATGAATGCAGAATGTTATCTCCAGCACAGCTGTTTTAATCAACTCATTTAGACAGTAGCAAGTAGGGAAAACTATGACTTTACCTGCAGAGGGGCATGTTGGATATTTGCAGAAGTTACTTCTAAGAAGTTCCATTTTTCAATCAAAGAGTGAGTATGCCTTGTTCCTGCTGAGATGAGCTAGTTCCTTGGCAGATAACATTAAAGCTGACTCAGAAATAAAGCCTAGGAAAAAAAACCCAAAACTTTTGTTGAGTTTTTCTGTTGCAATTTTCAACCAGAAACCGACAGCTGTTCTGCTAGTGCAACAGTGAGTCAGTCCTATGTGTTCTGTAAGGCCAGCATTTAACAAGCTGATTATTGATTCAGTTTAGCCACAAGCTCAACCCTGAGGCCTTCATTCCAGTATCACTGGTAACCAATTGTGTTTCCCACCTGGAAGCATTTATTTTTGCAGCCATCTCCCTGTACCTGTACCTGTCTCATTAATGAGGCCAGCTCAGGCTGCTGCTTCTTTAAAAGCTCCAGCCTTTCTGACTGGTTCTTTCCTACTGAAAGTGGCAGCTTTCAATCGCCATGATAAATCCAGAAAAGGGGACTGACAGTTGTCCTGGACACTTGGAAAACAATTGCACAGCACAAGTGATCAAGGAAGATCTTCAGTGATTTGTCAGACTGAATGAACACAAGTGAATGGCGAAGGAAGGGATATGGCCAGAGAGAGGAAAGAAAACAGCTGTGGTAGTTCTCCCTGTCCACCTCAGCTTCAGCAGCAAAAATAGTGCAATCAGTGATTGATCTGTGACTCTTTGGCTCTGTGATGGCCCACTGCTTTGGCAATGCAATCCCAATCTGTTTTGTTACACCTTGAGCTGCTACTTGGCTCTTAAGCATCAAGCAGCATAGATGGTACCAGCACAGTGACTTTGGGGTCCATATATCTGTTACTTGTGTAGTCACTGCAAAAATACAGAGGTTAGGTTAGCAGGTGGAAGATTTGTCTTTGAGGAGAAACAGGTTAGAGGAGAAACAGGTCAGATATCAGAAAGTAAAAACAGAAAAACAGATGCAGTAGTGCATCTTTCTTTCTTCCCCAGCAGCTGGGTATTTTGCTCAAACATAACCTTAGTAACCAAAGGCTCAGCTCCTTGAGAGCAATTCCCTGTATATCATGAAAGACAAAATTGCCCAGCAGGCTCAGGAGTGTAGCGAGGTCTCTGACCATACATACAGGCTTTTGACAAGCCAAGCACACTGTAGTAAGAAGCAAGAACTGCAATGCTCAGAATAAAGACTTTGCTTGGGACACACTTCCTAGGGTTTCTGACTATTACAAGAGGGTAATTTTCTGTGAGAAGGTTCTGTTTCCTACATGCCATTAATTAAACACTTGAGGAAAGCAGAGGAATAATGTTATATTTTCACGCAGTTAGTCTATTGACATGTACTCACTAGGATTGCACTGGTTTTTTTTATCCAGGTAGATGTCCCCACAATGACTGTTCTCTTGTCTCACTGAAACCATTCTCCTCCCTCTCAGTTCTCATACTATTCTCAGGTAAGAATTCTAACTCCCATTCAGAATCATAGAATGGGTTGGGTTGGAAGGGACATTTAAAGCTCATCTAGTCCAATCCCTCTGCAGTGAGCAGGGACATCTTCAACTAGCTCAGGTTGCTCAGAGCCCCATCCAACCTCACCTGGAATGTTTCCAGGGAGGGGGCAACCTGGGCCAGTGTTTCACTACCCTCACAGCAAAAAATTTCTGCTTCTATCTAGTCTGAATCTCCCCTCTTGTAGTTTAAAACCATTATCCCTTGTTCTATCACGACAAGGCCTATTAAAAAGTCTGTCTTCATCTCCTCCAGGCTAAGCAACCCCAATTTAAACCAATTCCAGCCAACAGGTAGCAATTAAGAGGGAAAAGGAAGTGACAAAACCACAAAAAAAGACTTAAAACAACAGGCAGGAGCTAGCACAGGGGATCTCTGATACCAGGCTGGACCTAATCATCAAGATAAGTGAGAAGACCAGCACATTCATGGTGGTATAGCTGACAATAAGGCAATAGTGCACTGTAAGAATTTTTGGAGTTTACAGAAGTCATCAACCATCAATTTCTACATAGTGCAGAGAACTTTTAATGATCTGAGATATTTGCATAGCATTAAGATGCAATAAATACACCTCTAAACAAAGTCATCACATGTATGTATGTAAAAGTTTAGTACTTATAAGAGATCAAAGTTTTATATTTTATAAAGTTAAAACCACTATAAAACCTGAGAGATTATAACTGAGGGTCTTATATTAAAGGTGTACTAAAGGAAATTGTCTGAGACTGTGGGTAAAGAAAGTAGAGAACATACAAGCCATCCTTCTCCTGACAGAAGGCTGTAAGCTTTTTAAAGAACTGCTGAGGATCCTCTGTGGAGGATATGGTAGAGTTAACATACCTTGAGTTTTCACAGTAAAAGCAGGCAACAGGTCAAGCCACTTCATCAAAGCTGACTTTTACCAGCTTGTTTTATCCAAGTAGAAGTCCATGCAGGGAATGCTTTTCCATTTGTCTCAGTGAACGCATCCTCCTACCCTAAAGAAATGAGCCTCCAATGGAGGACTACAAGGATGATTAAGGGACTGGAAAGGCTTTATGAGGAAAGGCTGAGAACCCTGGGGCTGTTTAGCCTGGAGAAGAGAAGGCTGAGAGGGGATCTGATCAATTTTTATAAATATCTGAAGGGTAGGTGTCAGGAAGATGGGGCCAATCTCTTTTCAGTGGTGCAAGGGGCAACAGACACAAATTGAAACACAGGAAGTTCCACCTCAACACGAGGAGAAACTTCTTTACTGTGAGGGTGACAGAGCACTGGAACAGGTTGTGGAGTCTCCTTCTCTAGAAACTTTCAAGACCCATCTGGACATGTTCCTGTGTGGCCTGCCCTGGGTGAACCTGTTCTGGTAAGGGGTGTGGACTGGGTGACCTCCAGAGGTCCCTTTCAACTCCTACTATTCTGTGATTCTGTAACAGCAGCAGGTGACCTTCTCCAAATAACTCCAGTCAAGTAGCAACTGTGTTAGATGCAGAAGCCCAGTATGTTAGGCTGATAAATCAGGAATGTCTCCATCCCAGCCAATGGTGTTAGACTGTTGGGAGATGAGAAGTGCATCCTGTGGTCAGCCGAAGCAGAGAGGAACCTCAATATGGAGATAAAACCAGCATTTATAAGATTAGCATCTTTTTGTTTTCCTCCTATCCAGGGATTGTGCTTGCAAAGGGCATGTAAGATCTTCTTTCCCCTTCCTTCTACACAAATCTTCCCATGGCAAGTCCCAAAACACATGATACTCCATACTCGGCTAAACTCTTCAGCTCTAAAAGATGACTTCCATAGAATTTCTCTAATGCTCCTTTGGAGTGTCTTTATAGCTATGGCTATTTCTCAGCAGGCTGCTTTAGCTTTCTATTGAAAACCCTGTCAAATGCTAATGACAACAAATTCTCTATTCCTCTCCTGCTGCTCCCAGAAGCCTTTTGAAGTTCTGGTTTAGAGAGATCAGGTGTGTGCCTTGGAGTGGAAAAGGGCTGGCAGTTGGAAATCAACTTTTTCTCTTGACACAGAAAATCACCCTCTGCTAGGGCTAAAATTTATTGACGTCTTTCACTAACAGGTCTCATGGCACAACTTGATACCCAGCTCTTCCCACACAGCTATTCCCATCCAGTGCATTTACTAACCAGAAAGCCTTCTAAATGTTACCTAGTAGCAAGAATTAAGCAGTTGTATTTTGCAGATCATGTTCCTTATCTTGCTCTTTCATTTCCTCTTATACAACATTACCACATTATGCTCCCTCCTCTTCTGTGCTTTTCCTCTTCACAAAGCTCTTTAAACAACTGCAAAGGGGGAGGGACCACTATGCTCAGGAAAACTCCACTTTGCAGAATGCTTCTGCCAGGTCCTACTGTCTGTCTCTTTCCAGGCTTTTAATACCTCCAAGATTTAGGTTTGCTTTTACATCTCTTCCTTGTGCATCCCTGAGAACAGAACCTATTGTCAGCTGTCTTAACTGAAGAACACACCTCTTCTTGTTATTGCCATGAGGAATACATACACGCTGTTTCTCTTTGTAGTGAGCTCCTTTTATTTTAACGGTAAGTGATCTTTTCTTTCAGATACAGTTTGCAGAACAGCGATAGCTTTTGGGGCTAGGAGGTAGGACTGTGATGTAAGCTTTCAGATAATTTTAACTATGGTCTCAGTAGGTTGCAGACTTTAAAAGGATGCATGAAATTGATTATTTTAGCATTGTTTCTGGCTTGTTTGGTATCAGCAAATCCACTACAATGGATATGGACAGAAAGTAAGTTAGACAGAAATAGACAGAACAGATGACAATGATAATCGCTAAATAATGTCCCTTTAGATGCTCCTAGGATCATCTGTGATGGGAAAAGCAAGTATTGTGCTGAGGGTGAAAAAATAAAAAATTAAGCACGACACGAACCATAAATAAGATAGATCTATCTCATCCCCCTACAATTACTGGCTCAAGTTCATGTATTTTGCAAAGTCCTTACTTCCTAATTGTTTAATTAGTGTGTAAATAGTTGTAATTAAGTGGAAATATGTAAATATAAGCTAAAAAAAGCAAACATATATTAAGAACACTTACTTTAGTCCGCTGGGATTTCTTGCATATGTTTTAGCCAGCATGTACAGCTCGGCAGCAGCATGAGACAGTGCATTTACCATGCTTCTTCCTACGGACAAGCTCCACTGAAGTGCTCAGAGTGAAACTGGCTGAAATGGAATCGAGGCAAAAATCGTATCTTTCCTATAATTACCTATTCCTCCCGCAGCTGTTTTCTTTCTTCAATCACTGAAAGGCAACTTTAGAAAAGACCTGCTTTGTTACAAATGAAGAGTGAGGGCCTACTTCAAATTCTTATTTTACATACTTTAAAACCCATTGGTATTTCCTTTTTACTTGCATTAATTGCAATATAGAAATTAAAATAGTCTTAAAATGCAGTACATTCAATAAGCATTTCAAATCGGTGTGTGTTGTTCTAAGAGGTTATATAAATCCTTTCACTCCAGAGTATGCTGAGAAGTAACAACACCACAGAGTAATTTCAGAGAAGATAATGGGACTGTCTTACTGCTGCTTCTCACGTGCTCCTTACAAATTACAGATGAAAATTTGGTATGTCACCATTGTCCACATAAGTTACATAAGAACAAAAATGACAACATATGCTACAATATATTATTTCTAAACAAACACTATTTCAACATTTGTTGAAATAACTGAAGTCAGGGAAACAGGAAACATGCCTTTTGTTAAATTTTGCAATTTAGACAATGATAGCGGTGCACTTGTCTGTATTTGTCAATATTGCTCCTTATTCTGTTCTGTGGAAATCACTCCAACATTATTTGTCATTATACTGAAAATAAACAACATAGCACAGAATGAGTCATTATTTCATTTTATATATTTAAATTAGACCACGTAAAAGGGAAGGTTTGCACAGGAGAGTGAATGAAGTCTGTGTTTTTCTTTCTTCTGCTGTGAAACTGGAAGCATCCTGATGCAATTTTGTTATGATGGTCATACTCCCGCAGAGAAAACAAACTTACTGAAGAATGTACACTGCAAGTTAAGTGGCAATTTGCTGTCCTTGTCATGGAGCAGATGTGTAGTGTGTTCAGTGAAGCTAAAACAATTTCTCTAGCTCAGGATCCACCCCCGTGACTTTTCTCTACTACTGCTTTCATACACAAAGATACTCCAAATAGGGAGTGCTTCATCATTCTTGTTAAAATCATTCGTCTAAAAACGTCAGTCTACCCTCTGCAACATTTCTGGTGATTACTACTACTTGGAAAAAAAATAGTCTGCAAAGCAAACTGTGCACTTCCATTTCTTCCAACTCTGGGAGGCAAAAGAGTTTCAAACGCATAGCTACTGACATCATAAAATGCATACGAAGATGAACTTGAACGCCTGGTAATTTCGTTCTCATTAGGTGCCATCTAGTTAATACGTAGATTGGTAGTGGAAAATAGATTATAAAAATTATACAATAATCACTTTTACACTTTGAGAGAGATTTGCTGTAGCAACCTTTAAGGTGGTGCACTGCTGACATCTAGTGGTATTTGAACAGGCATATAAGCGAGATGAGAGTAGCCCCTTCGATCTTTATTTCTGATTATGAAGTTATTTAAAGGTTGGGATGGGATGGCAATTTTATAAATTATTCATTACAGGAACCTCTTCCCCAAGTACAGATAATAATTTCTTAAAGGGATTCATTATTTAACAAATCATTTTTTATAATTAAGTCATCTTCATAGTTTACTGACAGAGTCAGTACTTCAAATCCAAGCTGTTCTCATCAGACATGCAGACCCCCCAGTACTTTTGGATTTGCAGACCAAACGTCTGTGACTGCTGAAACTAGGTTTCAGAGAATAGTATTATTACAAATCCAGAATTAGCTTTTGGCAAATATTCTGCAGTTTCTGCTTCTTACTTGCCATTTAGCAAATACTCTGTATACTAGAATATTTATGGCAAAAGATGGCAACACAGTGAAAACATTTATTAATTCAAACAAGAATTCACTGCTTTTGCTAGCAGCATTCAGTGACCAGTGTATGAAACAAACTAAATGACAATTTATACATATATGAATTATAGCCACCTGCTTATGTCACATATGCAACAGTGGGAGAGTTTGTTAAAAAACACAACCGAAACACAAAGAAATAACTTCAGCCGAGATTATCTCTTTAGCTACTACAAGGCTTCTCACCTATCCTTATAAACACAGAACCATTCATTCCCAGCATGTGGCCCTGTTTTCTTTACAGTATCAAATTTAGCTGTCTTGATTTCAATACAAAAGAAAAAGCAGAATCTGCATCTTAGCAAGCATCATCATAGCTCTAGCTTGATATGCCTTTGATTAGGTAGGCCTACATTGAGAATAAATGTAATATTTAAATATCACATGGTACCAGGGCTTTTACAATGACAAAGCAAGTGGGCATACAAAACCAAACCAAACCACCAAACACAGACGTATTCATCCAAATTTGTTTTCCCAAATGGCTTGAGAAGTATTTAAGAAGCCTATTCTGAAGAACAATGCTATGGTTAAGTATATGTGACAAAATCTATGCTACCAATGCCATAGTATATGCTGGTCTTAAAAGAAGTTAAACAAGCCTGGTGTTTATCTCAACCTTTCCCCAGTGCTTGAGTAAAAGCTGTTCTTAGATGTGAAAGATCTGTTCAATTATGTTTCCGTTTAAGTCTCTGCACTTTCTTACTGGATCAGAAACAAGAAGTTGTTACAGGTTTTTTTAAAATCTAAGTGGAATTCAGAAGTACCAACTTCCAAGTGAGACTTGTTCCCCCTAGCAACCTAGAGCCCTCTTCACACGGAAGCTAGACATCCTCTAGAAATGCACAAACTTTGGCTGCTTCTGTGATCCTGGCCTTTCAATGTCTGCCGTTCTCTGGATCTCATGGATATGCTACAACATAAAACCACAACAAATTAATGTACCACAAATTTAAAATATTTGCATGGCCAGTGGTTTTTACTCTGTGCAACTGCTCTGTGGAATAGTGAAGCAAGTATGCCATAGGGACACTATCCCCATTTCTGCAGTATCTAGGGTAGAGTCAGGGGCCCTTCCCTATAGAAGAGTGGTTCTATCAGTTGGGTTAGAATCTGTTTTCATTAACACCTGTGTCCATCACTGTCAGCTGTATAACACAACACAGAATTTCTCAACATACGAGTAGAATCTCTCTGGGTCAATTCTATTGGCAGGATGCTACCAAGACCTTACTCATCAGTATCATTATGTGGTCAGTCGTGGTTTGAAAAGGTCAATAAAACGGCTTTAAAAAGCACATGTAAGAACACAGAAACAGATGCAGTTACCTCTGGGGTTGTGCCATAAGCTGTTCTGCTCCATGGAGAACATTCAGGCTTGTTTGATAGTATCCTGCAGGTACTATATTTTGCAGCCACTGAACTGCACCTTTGGCCATCTAAGATTTACGGTATTTGTGCTAGTCCATAGATCAGGTTTTGCTTCCACATGAAATAAGGCTTACATATTGTCTCAGGTTTTCAAATACAATCATTCTGAAACGGAAACATCACTAGGTAGCAAAGAGCTCCCAATCATTAAAAAGCCCTTATGACTTCTGCAGCTCATCCCCTGGTTTTCCTTACATAGAGGAGAGTCTTTCAATTTGTGCATGTGCCTGCAACTCTGTCTCCTACAAAACTGAAGAGAGAAGTCGCAGCCAGACTCCTTGCATTTGGATTGTTGAAACATTCTTCCTTTGTTATTAAGAGGGTGGTTGGCTCCCAGTTTATAATCCTGAATGTATTCCCAATGGTATCTATCAATTTAAGCTTCACATTTTACTGTGGAAAAAAAAAAAAAAGGGTTCTGATTTATCTGCTTTGGTCTATGCTCTGTGAAAGACAGTCAACTTCAGCAGAACAGATATTGGTGTGAGCATTGTATCCTTCCATTCATGCAAGCCTACAGTCTTCAGAGAATCAAAAGCCCTCATTATTTAATGAAGACAATCTGATGCACAGAAATTCTGTGATCCCTACATCATGTCACTCGGTATCCCTTTTCTAATCCTGTTACATGATGTTTTACAGGAAGCACTGCAGCAGATGCTGAAGAAAAGCTAATGAACCACCTACTGAGTCCTGACAGGTACAATAAGTTAATTCGACCAGCTGTCAACTCATCCCAGTTGGTGTCTATAGAACTGCAGGTTTCCCTGGCGCAGCTCATCAGTGTGGTAAGTTCAAATTAGACTATGTTTTTTAATTCATTACTACCTGCACAGCACTCTAAGTAAAAGTCACATTGGTATTACTATGTCCCTGTTATTTTCTAGTTTACGTAACACTTAGTGTGCAGGGCCCATACATGCAATTTACTGGGTTTGTACTTCAGAGTGCAGCTATAAAAGGGAGATCAATCTATGCCTACGCGATAAGGGACCATGGCTAGATCTTCATTCAATAAAAATCCATTGATCAAAAAAATAAAAATAATTTCACAAACTTCAGTACAGCTACAGTAAGTTAAACCAGGTCAGGATCTATCCTGGACCACGTACACAATGCTAAACCATCTTCTGCTGCTTGCATCAAAGAAACATGGTTGAATGGCCCAAACAAGCCATGAAGCTGGCTCAAAATCTCACGGCATATCCGGCTTATCAGGAAAGAATAGTGAAATGCTGTAAAGAAAATTACATGCTAATTTCAGCTGGAATAGCTTAACATGGTTAAAACAATCCTCACGTAAGCAAGTCCTCATATTCAATAAAAATTACTTCAATGGGCTGAAAGACATTTTCACTCACTGTGTTTAACAGTTCTTCCAAGGTAACACAACTCAGTGCCAAGAGAGGTTTAGCATTAACTGCAGCACGTAAGCGGGAAAAATATCCTGAATTAGAGCTTTCAATTCTGCGGCTCTCTCCCTGGATACAAAAGAAGATACAGATGACTGCCTCCCTGCCAGAATCTGTGTATGAGCCAGTGACTGGGCTGCTAAAAACTTAAAGAGACCTACATAATTTATATTCTGAAACTCAAGAGGAAAAGAGACACTGATTAAACGTAAGGGAAACTGTACAAACAGATGAGTTTTCATACATATATGCAGGCTGATTTATACAGGATATACTGTCATGTATATTAGATGACTCTGGAACTCTCTCCTGCAGAATTCCTCCTGGACACAGACATGCCTCCTCACACAGTGCACTGCCGCCACTAGCACAGTGTCCTCCCAGATTGCAGATTCTGGGCATAAAAAGCGAGGTGTCTTGCCCCTACAGGCCCCTGCAATCCACAACCTAAACAGTGAGGATGAATGGGTAAGGGTCAAGAATGGCAAAGCTGAGTCCCTAGCCCTCTGTATCCCCACTCTTCGAGCGGAAAGCAAAATTAGGCATCCTATAGGCTCTAACAATCTCAAGCACCTTCAGGATGGGAGAATTAACTTGTTTTCCTGTACAAACCCTCCTGACTCTTTGATCTCTGACTCTGTCCCTTCAGTAGAGCTCCACCCACATAGATCTGCTGCAGAGAGATGTCTGGACAGCAGTCCAGAAGAGAGCAGTTCCAGAGCGACAGCAGTTCTATGAAGCAGAGCCTGCCATCTGAGAGCTTACATTGCAAACCTTACATAAACCTCACAGAGGTTAATCTAGGCCTTCCTGGTGGTCAAATGTGCCTTCTGTTTCAAATCAAATCCACAGGGAAGGGGAAGGTGTGTGTGGAATCAGCTAGGCAGGGTGGTGGTAATTGTTACCAAATAGCCACACTTGTTCCTGTCACAACTGTCCTTGTTAAAAGCCACTTGGAGCTCTGCACATGTGGGGTTACTATTTATTAACACTGTGCCCAAGACTGGCCATCTTACCAGCAGAGAAATTTCTGTCTTGAAATACACTAGATGAAATAATGCTGTGCAGTGGGAAGTATCCTCAAAAACCCACTGAATAAATCTTATTACTGCAATAAAGTGAAACATTTTAGAGAACTTCTCTCTCTCCTTTTCCCTGCAGAATGAACGGGAGCAGATCATGACTACAAATGTCTGGCTGAACCAGGTAACCAAACCCACAGGTGCATGCTCTTGCAAACCACAAATGTGACTGCTTTCAGTCCATCACAGTGATTGTTTTGTTAGTGCTCATCTGGACACTCCCATCATCACTGTACAATTCTTCTCTTAGGAGTGGATTGATTATCGTTTGGCTTGGAAGCCCTCTGACTATGAAGGAATAAATAAGCTGAGAATACCTGCAAAACACATCTGGTTGCCAGACATTGTGCTTTACAATAAGTAAGTAAAACTTCTGTAGTTTATGCAGACAGTAAACAAAATTTTAACCATGTATCGAAAAACAAATATCAGAACCAATGAAGTAGGTCTGATAAAATTCTAAAACTGAATTTTGTAACTTTTAGCCAATAGCAAGTGTATCTGACTGGGTTACTGGCCTCAGAGACAGTTTTAGTAAAACCAAGGCTCTCATTAAAGAAATTCCAGCAGTCCTGGAGCATGTCTGCCATTGAGAGCTGTTACAACACCAGAGGATCTGTGACAAAGCTCACAATTTGGACATAGATCTATATTAAACCAGGCTATATGGACAGCATTAATTGTAAGTACAATAGCAGCTGTACACTGGTCATGTCTGCGAGAAAATAAGACATCTGGAATTCTATCAGACTTCTTAGGTTCTGAGCTACATTTTTGTTTCCTACTTCTTGCCCCCTCCTTCCAACATAGACGCCAGGACATAAATCTGTTACAAAGTTCACATGTACCAGAACTCCAAAAATTAATATTCATCTACAAAACCAAATTATGTTCTATTTTCATAAAGCACTAAAAACTCAATTATAAGAATACATAATATCTGTCAACACTTGACCCTGTTGCTTTACAGTACTGAACAAAATTAAAGCTTTATGCTAGACCATACTTCAGTTCCTCTTTTGAACAAACAGCTAACTGCCAGTTTTGTTTTGCTTTGTTTTGTTTTTAAGTCTTTAGAAAAAAACTTGAGGTGGATGATATCAAGTTTTTTGGGGAAAATAATCAAAACTTGTAATATACTTTCATTAATACTTTGAAAACCAATAAATTCATGAATAAATGATGGTTTATGAACATACAGATGGGAAACCCAGGACGTTTATATATAACTAAGTCCCTGGAATCCTAGTACTGGAAATCAGATTTGAGAAATACTTAAAACTATTGTATTAGTTCACAAAATAATTCAGCCAGTGGATTAGGATGTACTCTGCCTGGTCAAATCTTTTTCTGGTAAATTGTGGCCCCACCATCTGCTTCTTTCTTCTTTACTCCCCAAGTGATACCATTTAATGGATTGTAAGAATGGAAAGAAATAGTTTTTAAATGCTTCTTAATTGTACGGGAACAAGCTCTTAGCCTCATATTGGATTTTTACATTAGTACAAACCTTTACATTCAGATCTTAAATAAAGGACAACCTCTGTAACTTTCTGCTGCTGAAGCAGTGCTTCACAGGCATCACTCAGTTCAAGAAGCTGCTAAGGAAAACACAAAGAGCATTCCCATGCCACACAGCTCTGTCCATCCGTAGCCTATGCACACGACTACAGAGAGCACAGACAGCACCAGCAGCCCAGCCCCTGTCCCACAGTTAAGCCAGGAGCTGCCAGCAGAAGAATCTATGTATTCTCAGCCCAGGAGTCCACCCAGTACATTGTATGGCTTAACAGTCAATCTAACTGTACAGACATGAGAAATAAGATACAATTTCTTTACTAAAACCCAACAATTTTATTTGCAACAAACCAATGACCCTTGTATGCTGTAGATCTGTATGTATCTGGTTGCTTC
The DNA here is from genome assembly GCA_033124195.1 of Coracias cyanogaster. Lineage (NCBI taxonomy): Eukaryota > Metazoa > Chordata > Aves > Coraciiformes > Coraciidae > Coracias > Coracias cyanogaster. The sequence continues at coordinate 15,729 of JAVSBS010004262.1, read as the reverse complement.
TCTGCCTACATGAATTAGCTACAGAAAGTCTCAGCTCAGTGCCAGGCAACCAGTGTTTGCAACCTGAGGCCTTTCCAGAGCCCAGTGTAACTGATCCAGAGAACAGTAATACATGTGCAAAGCCTCGGATACCTGTAGCACTTCCCTGCTTAGAAAAAACAAAACTAAACTAAACTAAAAAAACAATGTTAGCACTGAAACAGCTCTGTTTTCCAAGACGTCTTGTCAACAAACAAGTGATTCATTAGACTTTTAATTAACTCTTAAGGAGCATATTTCCACTCAAAGAAAAGGATATAAGAAATATAATAATAGCAAAAATAATAGTAATTAAAAGGAATGTTGTAAAAAAAGAAATAAAACCCAAGAAAAATTATGCACACTGCCATTGCTCACCACCCCAGCAGCAATCCACCTTCCCCCAGCCCCATCTAACTGTCCCTGGTTTCTCTACTGAGCATGGCATGCTATGGTAGGGAATATCCCTTCAGCTAGTCTGGCTCAGCTCTCCTGACCATGCTCCCATCCAGCTTCCTCTGCATCTACTCACTGGCAGAGCAGGGGAAACTGAAAAATCCTTAACTTGGGATAAGCGCTTCTTATCAACAACTAAAACACCAGTGTGTTACCAACTTTATTCTCATCTTAAATCCAAAACACAGCACTGTACCAGCTACTGGGAAGAAAATTAACTCTATCCCAGCCAAAACCAGGACATAACCCAACTTCATTCATTTACACTTGCAGTGAGTTTCGTCTTACATTTTTGCAGGTAACTTACTGTCTTTAGGCTATGTGCACATGGAACTCGTCTAGTCCAGACTCTTTTTTGCAGTCTAACAAAGTGGCTAACCTAGTTTTTAATATAAACAACTGATGAACATAGGAACAAACCTTTACGTTTCCTCATCTGTCAAGAAAGACGATCACTAATAGTTGTTCCTTCCTACTGTTACACTTTCCTTTAGTAGCCCAACTGGCTGACTTTGAAAGGTGTTGCATAGCACACCTGAGAATAGGCAGTGAATACAGCCAGAAACTCATTCAATAATATTTATCAGCAATTGACCACTTCACATTTCTACCTCAGGATACTTCATAGGTTAAACAGCCTTCAGTTATTTGCCCAGAAACAACAGACAGGAGGAGGTACTGATGATCTTCTCCCTGAATTAAAGGGCCCATCATAACACAGAAAACTCTCCTGGTGGAAGTTCAGCAGTTGGAGGAGAAACAAAAGCTAAGATTATTTGTGGGCACTAAGAACACTGTGGATTGTCTGTTCTGATTTTCTAATAAGTAAACATTAACTGGAGTGACGCAACAAATTAGAAACCCTATAATTACATTTCCCCTGCCTACACTCTCCCCGCTAGCACTGCTCATCCTTATTTCCTCATTCAAGACATTTAGGAGTGTTGCTCTGTGCTCTTAGCAGTGGCTGTGTTCCAAATCAAAGGTACCTCCATTTTCATGCTCAACGATCTCTTTTCGACTCAGCCTTCAGAGATGTAGTAAGGCTTAACTATTTTAACAAACACTTACAAAATACTTTGAGTTCTTTGGACGAAATGGAGATGCATATTTATTATTTAATAATAATTTCATAAAATTATTTTTGTATGTATCAGACCAAATATCAATTATCTGACTGGGAGAAATGCATACACTAATCTCCCTATCAAGTTATAGCTGCCTACAACACAGATTTCAAAATCAAAATATTACTCAACTTTTTATTCTAGAAACAAGACTATGAAGGTCAGAGAAATTCTGTTTTGAACTATGTTTTTTCTCTTATTGTTTTATTATCTTCTGTCCTTTTTCTTTCCTCTTGCTTCATTAGTGCGGATGGCACATACGAAGTTTCGCTATATACAAATGCAATTGTAAAGAATAATGGTAGCATTTGCTGGTTGCCACCAGCCATTTACAAGAGTGCCTGCAAGATTGAAGTTAAACATTTCCCATTTGATCAACAAAACTGCACATTAAAGTTCCGGTCCTGGACATATGATCACACAGAAATTGATATGGTGCTTAAAACTTCCATGGCAAGCATGGATGACTTTACACCAAGTGGAGAATGGGACATTGTAGCACTCCCAGGAAGGAGGACTGTAAATCCTTTGGACCCCAAATATGTTGATGTGACATATGACTTCATTATTAAAAGGAAACCTCTTTTTTATACCATCAATCTTATCATTCCCTGTGTGCTAATTACATCCTTAGCCATCCTGGTGTTTTACTTGCCCTCAGACTGTGGTGAAAAAATGACCTTATGCATATCTGTATTGCTTGCCTTGACTGTGTTCTTGCTGCTGATCTCCAAAATTGTGCCCCCAACATCTCTTGATGTTCCACTGATTGGGAAGTATCTCATGTTTACAATGGTACTAGTGACCTTCTCAATAGTTACCAGTGTCTGTGTACTCAATGTCCACCATAGATCTCCAAGTACTCACACTATGCCTCCTTGGGTAAAGCTGGTTTTCCTTGAAAGAATCCCAGCCTATCTGTTCATGAAGCGTCCAGAAAATAATTCTCCACGGCAAAAGCTGTGCAACTGCAAAAAGACAAAAGGAGAGCATCCTTGTATGGAGCCAGCCAACCTCTACAAGAACTCTACCTATTTTTTGCATACAGGCTCTGCCAAAAAATATGATATGAAAATCACTGAGACTCTTGACAATGTCAGCAGTCATCGAGATTTTAGGTTACGAACGGGCATGAAATTTTCTCCTGAAGTCCAAGAAGCAATTGATGGAGTCAGTTTTATAGCAGAACACATGAAAAGTGATGACAACGACCAGAGCGTAAGTAAAAATGAGAAATCATCCCAGTCTTTCCAAACTTCATCTCCTGCCCTCCTTTGTAACACACTGTTCTGAAGTTTTTAGAGAGATTCTAGCTATAGCTTATAAGAGGAAATAATTTTTGCCATTAAAGGAACTTCACGAATAGCACTTTGGTAAATGCCTATACTCTCCTGGAAATTAACACGGCTATTTCCACAGAGGGAGAATGTAAAACACCCTTGAAAAAGCTGTGTTGTCACATCCAAGCAGTTTTTGGCAGGGGAAAAAAAACATTATTTAGTTCCAGGTCAGAAAAATAATATTTTTCCCCATTGTATTCTGCAAGACTGTGACTCAGCTCATGGCCAGGTTGTGTTAACCAGAAAGAATCTACTTGCAGCTCAAGCATTTATTTACCTAACTAGACACAGAAGGAGGATTCAGTAAAATTGGTAAAATGCCTTTGCAAACACCCTGTCTGGGCTAAGACAGCTATCCATATACAGCAAACACAATGGACAGGTGTGGCAAATGGACTGAAATCCTAATGCCAGCGGAGCTGATACTTTTTTCATTTGAGTTAAATCAGACTCATTATTGGCTATAAGGAGTACTTTATCCAGGATGCATCTAAGCAGTGCTGCTGCTCCCCTATTCACTTGCCATACTCGGGTGCTGCTAGCTAGCACACTAAAGCTGATGCTAATACACTGTGAGTAATGCTTGGAAAAAAATCAAATGTTTCACAGTTCTGTTTAGACAAGCACCCATGGTTAGAAAAAAATCATCCTCATACCTACCAGTGTCCTCTCTGACCAGAACCCAGTCAGACTCTAGGTTCTCCATTCCCGCTGTGCTCTACCACCCTCAGCCACGCTGATTAAATGAAGTCTGGTTTCTGATCTTGCAGAAGTCCCTTGAGGAGCATGCCACTGAGTAGCTCATGTTTTCTATTAACTGAAATTACTGTCAATATAAATAAAGAAGATCAGCTATTAACTTAGCCATGAGCTTGTAAACATTGAAACAGACTTCATAGAGCAGAAAAAGTTTTCTAATAGCTCAGAAATTCTTGCAAGACTGTGTCGCACTTGATATTAATATCAACTTTCAAAGGTATTTTATACATTACAAATTAATTGAATGCTTTTCCACAGGGTCCTCTGATACTAACTATCACTTTTCTAGATTTTTAATTTTAATCTCTGCTTTCTTCCTTCATTTATCGTGGTATGATAACAACTGCTTGTGTACATTTACTATATTCTGATTTCAGAAGCGCACAATCCCCATTAGCAGCAGTGGAAATTAAAAGTGTGCACTGCAGGAAAAATACGTATTGTTCTAATGTAAAACAAGAGAAAATTGACAAGCATGGTAAAGTCATTGAGGTGAGAAAGTCCTATGTGTAACTAGAATCAATGAGAGAGGAAAAAAAAACATTTCTGAGACGCAAATGAAGATTGATATATTCCCCCTTTACAATGATAGCCTGACGGTCACTTCATTTTGAGAACAAAATCTAAGGCCATGACTTTCACAGACCATATATGCAGAGCAAAAAAGGGATTTAAATAAAAGCAACAGTATTAATATGCATTAAATCCCTTTATTAAAATGACTGCTGATAAGAACTCTGAAGCTAACCTTAACAGCAGTAAACACCATCTATTTTTGTCTACAAAGATTAATAGCATCTGCAAACTAAAATGAAAGAAAAAATTCCATAATTGGATTATACTGTGGGTCCTTCCAGACTGGCTTCCACCAAACAGCCATGACAGCATCTGATGCATCCAAGACAGCAAAGGAACAGTTACAGTATTTGCCTCCATCACCCAGAATGGTTGTAGGAGAAAAATCCCTTCCCAAGCCTAAAGTCAGTTTATTCCCTGAACCTTCAGATTTGTTTCCTGTTATTTTTGTAAACAAAAACTTGACATTAGCAAGAGGAAAAGCAAAAGAATATGACAAATTGCTAATATCCTTAATTGGTTTTTTCTTCCAGGTCATTGAAGATTGGAAGTATGTTGCCATGGTAGTGGACAGGCTGTTTCTCTGGATATTCGTCCTTGTTTGTGTCCTGGGGACTGTTGGATTATTTCTGCAGCCACTTTTTCAAAATCACACTGCCTCCATGAACCCTTAGTTGTCATTGAAAATTGTCAATACTTACACAGAAGTTGGGTCACATTCTGCTCTCAGTTTCTCTCTGTTAAATCCACAGAGATGCCAACTGAGTTGCTGTTACTTCAGATTTAGAGTAGGGAAATGGAAAGTAGAATTTAACTTATTGTGATAGGGGGAAAAAAATACCCCAAACAAACAGAAATCTGTTATTTGTTTCAATGAGTTCCGTACTCCTGGTGATATCGTGGCCTCTTTTTAAACTATTTGAAGCCTGATCTCTCACCTTGCCGTCTCTGATAGCTGATTAATCAACAGAGGCCAAATTAATATACGATAAGCAAATATGTATATACTCTGTTCAATTATGAAACAAAAATAAAATATAAAATTTTCCTTTATATAGATTTAGTCCTGAAATGTTCCTGAAATTTTAACAGCTCATGTAACTGAGGTTCATACACACTTCCATGAATCTGAGGCTAAGACCACAAGAAAGCATATAGAGAAGACAACTGCGAAAGGCAGCTACAACGAGGAGAAGACACCTGAGAACAAACAGACCTGCGTGTTTTTCTGGAGAGATTTTAATGCAGCTTTAAGTGTAATCTTCAACAAATTACATAGAAAAGCACATAATGCCTGTACTGTCTCTGGCAAATGACAGATCAAGGCCCTAGACTCCCATCACAGGGCAATCCCCCCACACTTTGTTTAAGGTAGCTTGTAACCTGCAAAAAGATAAGTGGGTCCTGGCGTTTTTCAAGCGAAACCAATCTCAGAGTTTCCTTGGAGTGTTGTCAGAACACATAACAATTTTACACCATTGACAGGTACAACTAATGACTGGTAAACAAACTGTTAAAATCCACTACTACTTGTGAAGGGGATTTGAGGCTCACCTGTTCCAGGGGAGGATTATCTGACACCCTAAACCATGTTCTTCAACATGCCACAGATTAAGACAGCCTCAGTTCTACTTGCCCTAATCAAAACTGATCTTTACCTAGATCACCATTCCCAGGCAGCTACAGATAACTACATAGATTTAGACAAGCCAAACCAGCTACATCAACACTTTTCCAATTGTTCAGAACAGCTACAAGACCTTTGCCGATTCTCGTGTTCACTCCCGCCCTGTCCCTGCACTGAACTCCCCAGCACTGCTGCCACACCCCTCCACCCCCGCCTCCCGGAGCACTGGAATGGCTGTGTCAGGGGTGTGAGCCCTGCAGCCCCCACTGGCCATGGTGCACAGCAGCCTAGGAAAGATTCAATGACAAAGTATGAGAAGAGGGGTGGGTGCAGCTCAGTGAGCAACAGCAGCA
>JAVSBS010004261.1:60545-75266 GCA_033124195.1 Coracias cyanogaster | reverse complement strand
CGGCGGCTCGGCGGCGGCTGGAACGCGGCTGCATGGGGCGGCGCGGAGCCGGCGGAGGCGGCGGGGCCGCCGCGGGCGGAGGCGGAGGAGGATCAGATCGTGGCCGTCTTCGTGGTCACCTTCGACCCCCGCACGGGTGAGGGGCGGCGGGGGCGGCGGGACGGGGCGCGGGGGGCCGGGGCCTGCAGTGGCCGGGCCTGGGGCTCCCGGTGCCGCCGGCGGAAGATGGATGCGGGCCGGGGCCGGGCTGCGGGTCCCGCGCGGCGCCGGGGCTTGCGTCCTCCGCCCGCGGGGGCCGCTCCTTTGGGGGCGGCGTCGCCGGACCCCAGCGGAGAGCGGCCTGCGGGAGCCGGGCAGCCCTCCGCGCCCACGGGACACCGCCGCGTCCCGGCGCGGAGCCGGTCCCCCGTGCCCCGGCCGGCCTCCCGAGGAGCGCCGGGGGCTGCGGGGGTTTGAGTGTGAAGGGGATGGCGTTCGATCCCCATCCCGCCGAGAACTTCTGGCGGGAGGAAGGTGCCGCTCCGCGGAGAGCCGGTGACCCGGGCAGGGGCGGGCAGCGGGACGTGGGACTGGCATTTTGGGGACAGCGCTGGGGCACCCCCTGCACCCCGCACAGCGTCCAGGCCTGGGGCCCGTCCTCTGCCCGGTGCTGCCTGGGGAGCACCAACCTGTTAGCGGCACCTCCAGAGCATCCTTCTGCCTCTGTGGCGAGGACCTGCCTGCGGCTGTGGGTGATGGACGGCGGTTGTGGCAGGCATAAGTCTGGCCGGCACGCAGGGCATGGTCCCCAGCAGCAGCAGCAGCTCGGCGGTGTATGTCTTGGTGTGTTCAGAAGCTGGCCTCTGGTGGGATCTCTGGGACTAGTGCTTTGGAGTCCTGCGATCCAGGAGGGCGGAGGAGAGGGGCAAGGGGATGCATTTTCCACCGCTCGCTGCCATATCCATCTCCCTCGGCACTGTCGGACCTTGGCGTTGTATTGCTTCTTTTACCAACAGAGGTTACCCATTTCAAGTCTGCAAAGGAGCGTTTTGGAAAACCTGTTAACTTTGTTTGCTTAGTCTTGCTGCTCCAGCAGCACCCACAAAAGAGGGGAACAGAGATAGAAAGTCAGCACCCGCCTCGCATCTGTTGACAACAGGTACTGTGCTTCGGGGTTCCCAAAACAGGTTGTTGGGCCTTATGGCGGGAGCAAAGTCAAGAGTGGGGCATAGCTAAAAGTCTTGCTACGATTGGAAGGTTTAGCAAGTAGCTTGGGAGATGCAGGAGCCCATCTGCATCCAGATCTGGGAGCGAGCTCCTCTTTTCTCTGTAGACAGGTGCTTTCTTACCAAGTCCATAGCAAAAGTACTAGAGACAGGTAAAAGTCCCGCAAAGCGCGGTGGGGTTCTTCAGTGGAAGGGAGAGGTAACTGACACCAGGCTCAGAAGAAGGCCCTCACAGCGAAGACTGAATCCTGGTCTTGAACCAAAAATCCCAAGGAAGCAGTGAAGAGAACAGCGCCCCAGGTGTGATGTGGGGTCAGAAATGCACGCTGCCAAACAGTGTGGCCGCTATGTCCCAAAACACCAAAGGGCTTTTGAGAAGCTACCTGTTGTTCAACACGGCACCAGAGAAAGGTGTCTAGTGGTCAGAGGCTCTTGACTCATCAAAATCTGAAGTGAAGTTGAATGTCATCTTTCTAAGAGGAGATGGAAAAGGGGAGGTGTTTCTCATAAGTATCCAAAACATGGAAGAGTCTGGATGACGGCAGCAACAGCAGGTTGTCTTTCAATCTGAGAGCATATGCCTTCTACGAAATGGTGAGATTTTCTTGGTTGGCAGAAAGCTGAGCTTTCTCAGGAGTTTGTCTGAACCAGCTGTTGCTTTGAGTGAAGTCCAAGGAAAGTTGGGAAACAGCTCTTCTCACATCTGATGTGCAGTTAATGCTGGGTGTCATCAGCCTTGGAGTAGTCTGTCAGGTCCGGGAAGATTCAGCCACCTGCTGCTACTCAGCGTGGATGCTGAATGTAAGGAGCACGATAGGACTATGAGGAACACATCAGCAAATGTCAGCGTTGCAGCTGGAGGACAAAGTGCCCTATGGAGGATGCGGACTTGAAAGAAAGATCTTGAAGCTGCAGTGGTGTGAACTTTGCTAGGGTCAGAAAGAGGATGTGGGAATTCCTGGGTCAGCCACATCAGATGATGTGAAGGACTTCTGTAATGTTCATAAGGGTATCTGGCCCTTGTGTGGGACTTAAAGATCAGCCAGTAAGTGTCTGAGCTGGAAATTTGCTTGATCGTGCCCAGGAAAAGCAGAGCAGACCTCCTTTGGTAGCTTTCTCAGGCATGTGAAAGGCAGAATTTCTGGTGCTGGCTGGGAGGGTAGTTATGCGAGGAAATGTCTGCTCAAATACAGGCAAACAATTGGAGGAGAGGTGCTTCCCTGTAGAAGGATGAAATGGTTCCTGTGCTAATAAAGAACATGACGGCTTTCCTCCTAGATTTAGAAAGGCTTGAGCAGACAAGCTCAGTGTATCTAGCAGTTGTATGTGATTTTTACAGAGGTAGGTTATGGGGTTGTCAGGCTGCTGTTAGGGGTCCAGTGTCCTTAGGACTCTGCCAGTGCTCATATGAGTGGCCAAACGCAAGAGCCAGAGGCAGCTTCTAAATCAGTGGTGCTGTCCTTTCCTCCAGCATGGTGAACCTTGTGGCACTTGAGAAGGAGCTCTTTTCACTGCTATTACAAAGATGGCTCTTGCACTACTGCAGCAAGTGAACTGTAAATTAAGTGCAGAGTGGGGGCAGCCTGGAAGCCAACCATGCCATCTTCTCATTGCTCCCTGCCCTTCCGCAGTCCCCTGCTTCAGGGAGTGATGAGTTGGGAATGCTCTGACACTTCCAAAAGTGTGAGCACCAGGTCTGAACAAACACTGTCCCTTAAAGAGCACGGTCACAAGGGGCTTTAATGAGGCTGCTGAATTTCCTGGTGTGGGTGTTCCCTTGGGCAGGTAGTAACAGAAGACCCAACACTATCTTGTATCGCAATGGCGATACATCTGGTAGGTGTGACTTACTTGACATTAGGTTCGAGCATGTGCTTTCTGTGACTCATACTTGCCTTGGTGTAAAGCAAGTGAAAAATTAAAAAACAGAATAATGCATTTTGCTTTTGGAGGGAGATAAAGAAAGTTGAAGCAAAGCCCATGGCCACATCAGCTCTGTCGGATCAGAATACTTGTGAAGAGGCTGAACCTTCTTAGCCCTTCTTCTGTGGTGGAGATGGTGATAGTCAACTTTCTGGAGGTTCCACACAGTATCTTGGCTTAAAGGGTGATGTGAGTAACGGAGGGAGAAGAGGGGTAAGTAATCCGTTTTGCACCAGTGAACACGCAAATACTCTGTTTCTCTGTCCTGCATCTCTTCCATGCAGGAAGCAGAGCCTGTTTGATGGCCAGGTCACACTTTGTGCTTCTCATGTCCTGCCACAATACGGTAGCATTGCACAGCTGGGCACCCTAAAGACTTTGGGAAACATCTGATGGTGAGGAGGGCCAAGTGATGACCCATAAATGCTAGTGCCATCATCATTTCTGTAAGAATGTGAAAATCCAGGGGTGAGAAAATACAAGACAAAGAGGAAGAACATCCTTAACTTTGCACACCAGAAACTGAGAGTGCTGGGTCTGACCTGGCCTGAAGCTTAGAGATAGCTCCCCAAGAGATCTGCCGATTTGACTCTCAGCAAAACCTCTTGCCCGCTCTCTAACACTGGGTGACTCTCACTTGGAAAGTTTCCCGTGCGCACGAGAGCTGCTTCCTGCGTGGGGAAGGGCAAGGCTTCCTGTTTTTCTACAACGCTGCTCCCTCCTCCAGTTTCTTGGGCAGGCTGGCAGTTGCTATCACTTCTGGGTGAAGTCTCTCCTTTGTTTGCTCTACTGTTTTGCCAGACTGACTTTCTTAATGTTTTTTTATTGTTTGAAGTTTTTTTTTATCTCCGCGTTTGTTCTCTGACTGCCACGTCACCCGTACGTTCACAGGGCAAGGTGGTGTGAGGAACGGCCGGGAGCACAGGTGTAGGTTGCTTGGGACAGATCCCAGAAAAAAAATAGCTGCGTGATACACGAGTTGGTTTTGTGGCTGCATGTAGGGTGAGGATTTGTTTCCAGGCATCTTTTTCTTCCTGCTGCAGAACAAACGTTGTTTGGGTCACGTTTACTTCAATGCCTCTGTAGCGGACATTATACCTGACAGTAGCGGTTGTGACTAAACTGAACCAAGTCAGACAGTTTCCTTTGCTCGATGGCGCTCTTGCCTATTGATCTGTTAATCTATAGGTAACGACCAATAAGTGATGCCCTGAGATGTAAGACTTAAAAGCGGATCTGGCCTTAACCACAATTTTGTGGTTAAGAGGCAACAGTCCTAAGAGTTGAATTCCTCGCTCTCTCAAGGAAGAGTCTTGTGCCTTTAAAAAGAAAACCAAACACACACACAAAAAAGCCCAAACAACAAAAGCCAACTTCTATATATAATATGCAAAACCTACGGGGGACCGCGCAGGCTGACATGATGTCACTGGCTTTCTCTGCCAGCCTTTCACACGCCTCAGAGGCAAAGACGCTTTACAGCAGAGCTCTGTGGTTTCGCGTGTGTTTGCACAGAGCCGCGCTCGGGATCACGAGGCTGCTGCCGCTGCTCCCCAGCCAGCCCAGCTCTGCAGGAGAGGGCTACTTGTGGACTAGAAGTGGTTAGCTGGGTGTGAAACCTCTCCTGTTGCCACACTTAACACTGCTGGTTTTTGAAGTTCTTGCCAGGCAAGGTTGGGGGAGGTCTGCTGAATATAGAGTATCGATGTGAGAAGAAAAATAGCCTATTTAAATGTCAGTAGCTAAGCCCGATTCCTGCGGGAGAGTGCAGGCATATACTTGTGCAGTATGAGTAATGACATAACAGACAGGCTTCAGAAATGGGGCCTCATGTTTAAATATCTCTGAAGGTCTCAGCTGAGTGTAAGGCCCTTCCAAAAGCATGTGGTCCATGCAAGCACAACTGGGATACTAGCCCTGAAGAACAGGGGAAGGACTGTACCAGCAGAAAGCATCATCCCCATGCATCTGCCGTGGCATTATACTGAAGAATGCTTGTTTGCTTTTGTTGTTAAAACAAAGTCACATTACTTCAAATGCCGTTGCTGTGGGCAGGCTGACAGCGAACAGGAACTCAGTGGGTAAACCTGGAGCACACCTTGGCGCAGTGGGAGTGTCCAGGTGAGCAGGTTAGGCTCTGAAGTGCTGGCATGGGAAAGCCTGAGAAGTCCCTCTTTTTTGTCCGTGGTAAACTTGCCAGTGGCAGAGCAGGACCACATTGGCTCTAGGGACTTTTTGTGACTTCTCTGATAGCATCTGTTCCAAGATCAGGCTTCTCAGGTGGCCTGTTCCACTGAACAACTGCGTGCTTTCTGTCCGGGTTGGCAGGTGACAGGTGTTTGCTAATCTTGATCAAGCTTGTAATTGATGTGCTTTTTTGTTTGGTTATTCATCCACAAACACGTTGCAGTACTTGGATCACCTCAGCCGCCATATAAAGCTCCAGCTAATTCCTCCTAGCCTAAAGTAAACATGAGAGATTCCAGGGAGTAGTGGTAGTTGGAATGCTGGCTTAGGGGGTCCTGCTTGACCAGCCCTCCCAAGCATAGCCAAGGGAGGATGTTGATGGTTGGTGGTACAGTGAGCTATCACAGAAACTCATCCTAAAGAGCAGCAGTCTGTACGCTGGGTTCTTTGTGTTGGATACTCGAGTCGTCAGGCTGAATGGAACAGCATTAATAGGATAGTTCATCCGCTGTCAGGTAACATTGTAGCTGCTCTGCAATTAACCATATAAAAAGGATAAACCCACAAAATAGCACTAGCTTCAGAAACTGCTCCAGAAGTTCTGCAATATTTGGGCATTGTGCTGCAACAAGTAACGTTTGCGAGAGATACGTGGAGTATAGTATGTCAGCTACTGAGTGTGACAGTGAGGAGTTCAGGAGTTGCATTAGTGTGCTGTTACTGGCATTCCAGTGATGTAAAAGCAACAACTTGCTGGTGTCTGCCCTTTAGAAATGAGTATGGAGTCCAAGTTTACCCCCATAAATTTACTTCTCTGCAGGCAACATGGTGGAGTGGTGCCTACCCCAAGATATTGATTTGGAAGGTGTGGAATTCAAATCCATGGCAAGTGGGTCCCACAAAATCCAGTCAGATTTCATGTGAGTATATCTGAATTACATTACTACTTTCTCATAGCTGTACATCTACACCACTGCCCCTTAATTCAGAACATGCAAGGAAAATGCCATCTGTGAAGTTAAATTGCTGCATAAATGTGCTGCTGCTAAAGTGTATCTAGCTGGGCCAAAGATACTTGTCAGATACTCTCAACATCACACCAAGTACCAGCTAGCTGTGGGGATCTGCTGGATGACAGCTGTGCCTGTGGAGGTCAGCTGGTGAATGGGGCAGGGTACCTTCTCAGTGGTGTGCAAATTTTAACGCGTATTGGGCAAATTATGTTGCACTGCCACTATTGGGACTGTCAGCAGAGGCCTAGGGTGAAGGAGAAAGAATGGCAGAACTGAAATGGGAAGGATTTTGCAGGAGCTGGACTTAGAAAAAGGATCTTAATTCCAACAGTGCTTTTGGTTCCTTTAAATGTTGTGATAAGCAGTCCATGCTCACCTTCCTCATTGCTGGCTCCTTCCTTCAGTGGAAAGACATAAGCCAGGAATTTTCTGCATTCCCGTCCTTTTACAAACCCAGTGTTCCAATGCAGCAATGTTTTGCAATGAATTGCAGTGTCACAATTCCTTTTGGTCAGGAATAACAGTTACTTTCTCAAAGGCACGTGAACTGAACCCTTGCACTCAGTTAGAGCACGCCTCAGCATGCTGGCACCCAAAATACAGCTAGGTAGCTAGACTGCTTCTTCCAAGGAAGAAGGGCACTGCACTGGCTGGGTCCTGTATCCTCTGTTAGTCGTCCTTCCAAGTTCTTTCCCTGCTTGTGTTCCTTACCAGCCTGTGACTTGGCTGGTAGGGGCTTTAGTGGCAGAGGCACCGGCAACTCTTCCCTTAAATGTCCTGTCTTGTTCCCAAGAAGGCTAGGCTATCTGAGGCCTGCCTGCCACCCTTCAGATAGCAGGGTGATTTCAGGGGGTTCCCTGAAGAAGAAACTGTTCCCAAACCAGTATTTTTAGCAGTCAGTTACCTTTTTTGTTTCTTCCTTCTCCCTCTTTTTAACATTAACCCTCTGTCAAACATTTATTTCTAGTTATTTCCGAAAAGGGCTCTGTTTTGGCCTGGCCTGCTTTGCCAACATGCCTGTGGAGAGTGAGTTAGAGCGTGGTGCCCGCATGAAGTCCGTGGGGATTCTCTCCCCTTCCTACACCCTGCTGTATAGGTACATGCACTTCCTGGAGAACCAGGTTCGGTAAGTTCTCTTGGGAATGGGACTGGCCACTCCTTGCTCAGGAGAGGTAACGTTGCCTCAATTTTTAGCTGCGAGTGAGAATTTGGCTACAACGCTGAGCTACGATTTCCTTGAATGACTGATGACTGCCTCTCCAGAAAGATTTAGAGGTTCACAACAGGAAGGAGACAACTGATTAGCAGCAGTCTGTTAGTTGCTAACAGGCTAGTCAAATGCTATCCAAACCCTGCTTATTTTGTGTGGACATAAGTGTCAAGGGGAGAGCTGAGAGGACAAGTTCCTCTTTTCTCCTTCTGAGAACTATTTTACTAAGGGCTCGCAAAAGGCTTCTAAATCTGTGATGGTGATCCTGGCTAGGTGCGTGCTTCAGTGGTGTTGAGTGGACCTGGCAGGGAAAATGGTGATGGCAGCAGGGAAAACTGTTCCTACCTGAGCGTATTTAAAATGGGATCAGTAGTATGCATACATCAGCTCGCTGTCTGCTTCAGTCCTGCCCACATTCTCTGGCTGCACTGAAAGCTGCACTGGTGTTACTCCTGACGCTTTAGCTGCCCTCCTGGTGAAGTCTGTGCAGCTGAGGCACCCAGGGCTCCTTTGCTAGCTGGAAAAGCAGATGTTGGCTGGGGGCAAGACACTAAATAAGTGGAGTCTGGAGACACTACAGATCTCCCTTTTTTTCTTTTTTTTTTCCAGACACCAGCTGGAGATGCCAGGGCACTACTCCCATCTAGAGGCATTCTATGATGACAAGAAAGGAGTTCTCCCTGATAGCAAGGGCACCCCCACCTCTCAGCAACCTGTCCACTGGCTGCCGTCCATCCACAGATACATGTACCCAGAGATGAAGGTGAGGTTGATGCTTTGAGGCTTGCAGGAATGGGCAGTGTGCTGCTGCTCCTTGCTGGTGTCTCATACTTTTATATAAGCAGTCACTTCGGTGCTTTGTAGGCTGCTTTAGGTAACGTTTTGTTACTTGGGCTGTTAGAAGCTGCAGTTCTCTGTCACTGCTTTGTGCTGGTCTTGCTCCCACACTTAGACTTAGCATCTGTGCATGTGTCCCTGATTCACCTCTGAGCTGTTTTCTTCCCTTTCTCTCCACTTGCAGATCACACACCCTGCTGGCTGTATGTCTCAGTTCATCAAATTCTTCGGTGAGCAGATCCTTGTCCTCTGGAAGTTTGCCCTGTTGCGCAAGCGCATTCTGATATTTTCACCACCCCCAGTTGGAGTTGTCTGCTATAGAGGTATGTTTCCAGGTACACCGCAGAGCTCTGATCTAGTGGGCTGAGGCACTGCAGAAATGCCTGTGGGTAGTGACGGGACAGGCATCATGCCGGCCTTCAAAATCCATTGCAGCTATTCCTTGTGAAGATACTGCTTAGCTGCATTTACCCGTTTCTTACCAAATGCTTTTCTCCAGGCCTTTTGGGTACATACCTGGCACTGTCAAACATGGTTCCTGTCAGCACAGGACAATAAGAGCGCTGAATAAATTTGTGGAATTTAGAACATGGGATTCCTATGGAAGAACAGATTATTTCCTATCCAAAAGAGGATGTCCCCATTTGAGAAGTTCTGGTGTTCAGGGACATTTCAAAGCTCTCACCATTGTTTTCATAGAAGTGTGCGGGAGAGCTGGGTAAGCGGGGCTCAGAAGGCCCTTCAGGGAATACTGAAAGCATCTCAGGATGTACTTCTTTTGTCCACAGTGTATTGCTGCTGTTGCCTTGCGAATGTTTCTCTGCCTGGTCTTGGAGGAACTGTCCCAGAATCTAAACCATTCTTCTATGTGAATGTGGCAGACATAGAAGTGCTGGAGACAGAAGTATCATATGTGGCCTGTAAGTATGACGGATTAGGCGTGATGTTTTTAACTTCAGGCTGCAAAATGTCTTGAGACACCAGACTGTGGAACAAAACTGATGAGAAATAGGATGTGCATGGAATGACTAATTACGAAAGCAGGAGAGAACAGTTGGTCTGCTGGGAAAGCAACATGCTGCTCTGCAAATCTTCTCTGATTTTGGCAGGTACAACAGAAAAGATCTTTGAGGAGAAACGGGATCTCTATGATGTCTATGTGGACAACCAGAATGTGAAGACGCATCATGAACATCTGCAACCACTCCTGAAAATTAACAATGCTGACAAGGAGAAGTACCGACGGCTCAATGACCAGAGGTAATAATAGACATCTGGGTGGTCCTGATCCTGGTAGGAGTGCAGAGTGATGGTGAAGTGGGATAAAGAGGACACTGCTCCTTTATACTTTCTGCCTTGTCTTAGTATTTTCAATGTTTCCTACTGTGTCAGCTCATCTCTTTGAGATTCTGGTTCCACTGCAGCTGACTGATAGGAGAGCCCTTGGGCACTCTGCACACATACAATCACTCCACCAGTGAGCTGATGGAGCAGATAGGAGGCAGGAAGAGAAGCAGAGTTTGTGACTCACCACTGATCAGCAGAAGAACTGAAAACAGCCTGCTTTCTAGTCCAGTGCCTTATAAAGATCACCCTGTTGCCTTAGATACCAGGACAACATTGTCAGTCTGATTGGTCTCCAAGAAATGCATGTGAAGTTTTCAGTTATAATCTTGTCTTCTCATAATGCTTCCAGGGTCACTGAGGTATGTGCAATAATCTGTCTCCCTTCTCTCAGGCAGATGTTAATGTATTCTCAAGAAGTGGGTGAGGATTGTAGCTCCTGTGAAGAGGACCTTTTCATCTTGTGAGTGGCAACCTCTAATACTTAGTTGGTCACTGGTAGATTTAGGGAGCCTCTTTCACTGATTTCATGTGGCGCTGGTTTGGCATATTATAAAATATCATGGTTAACATAATTCCATAGTCAGACCTCTTCCTCTAGGGATCCAAGAACCAAAATGGCTCTTCCTCTTCAAGATCATCTTCCTTTCAGTTTGAGAAGCCAAACGCAGCCATATTAATTTCCACTGGAGTCTCTAAGTGCTGGGGGAAGGGAATTTTAACACCACAATTAGAAATGCAGGAATCCCCTCCCACTGTTTTAAAACATAAGCCCTATGGGACTTTTCATGCCAGAACATTTGGCTCAGGAAGGACAATGTCTGTGGGAAGCAAGCACTGTACCATGCTGGGGGAGGTACAGTGTGGAGATAAGACCTGCATGTGAAGGACTGGCCCATTGATGTGGCTGGCTTTGTACTTGGCAAACAGAGGAACCAGAAGTAGGTGTAGAGTATGAAGTATGGAATAAGAGGAAAACCACAGCTCTGAAGCCCTCCACTGCCTGTTGCTATTGTTCATAGTCTGCAGCAGGTGAGAAGTAAGGGGATGAAACTGTGGGAAGGGCTGTCAGGGCAGAGCCCTGATGGTTGAGCTGTACTGATGTACTCAGAGCTCCTTCTGAAGAGCCTTGCGTGTTCCTTGGAGGGCACTAGGTAAGAAGTAGCTCTCATTGCTGCGTTCTGTGCCAGTGATGGAGAATTTATTTACCCAGGGGCTTACTAGATGGATGACAATGCTGTTTCCTCTTGTGCTTTATGGGAGCTACAGGTCTGAGGTACCCACTTGGTTATCACAGACTACACGTTTGCTAATAACACAGCTTGCTTCTGAAGAGTGAAACGCCTACCAGAAATTGGGCAGACAGAAGCACTGCTGTAGAGGAAAAGTTACTGCTTTGTTTATTCTGGGTCATCCATAGGGTGGATGGAAAACTGGAGTGTCACCTAAGAAGGTGGGATCTATGTTTAAAGGAGGTTAAATGCAGGTCTGGGGCTCTGCTCTCTTGGTAAATATGCTAACTTTTGGGGGTGTCTAATGCCATCGCCTGAGCTGACTTTATCCTATAGGTTTTTCATGGAGCAGAACAACCGCATATTTCAGACACTGATGGAGGTGTCAGCCAGCCAGGATAAGACACTGACAGCTGACCACGCACGAGGCATGGGCCTGGATCCCCAAGGGGATCGAAGTTTCCTAATGGACCTGCTGGAAGTGTATGGCATTGATGTTATGCTAGTCATTGACAACCCCTGCTGCACTTAAACCAAGGGCAAGAGAGGCAGGGAGCAAAGATCACTTTTCAAAGACTACCAGACATTGCTTAGGAGGATCACTGGAACTCACCACAGCCACTGGACGGATCTGATTTTATTTAATAGCTTTATATGGAGATTATTTATAATTTTAAAACAAAATTTGATTTTATTTTCTCCCCCTCAACTTCTCAGTGAGTACCTACTCCAGGTTTTTGTTTTGGTTTTGTCTCCCTTTCTCTTTCATTTGTGGGTTTTTTTTTTTGTTTTTGTTTAGCTAGGCCCAGTGGCACCTTTGCACCAGTCCTCACTGTTGCCAGTGATAGCTAGGTTTTGGCCTAGCCTGGGTACCTGAAGGCTGAAGACTTCAGGAAAGCACTTTGTCTGATAGGGACCAATGTGAAATGCTGTAGCTGAGCTCTCAAGACTTGACTGGAAAACCCTCCTAACATCCCCTCTTCCACTTGGGGACTGAAGAGAGCTTCTGCACAGGCAGGCTGTTAGTGGTCCAGTCTCATAAAACATCTATCCTACCATGTTTATTGGTGGGGACAGTTAAACCAATGATTTAAAAAAACCAGGACTCCTTTAAACACTCCTCACCCAACTTTTAGCGTCTGAGTTGGAATAAAGCCACCCTTCCTCATGAATGGCAGAAGCAAATTTGGTATAAGGGGGTGCTACAGGATTTTACGACTGCTTACCAGAGCTGCACGGTTCCACTTCCAGCATTTGAGATGGTATAAACTGGCGAAGACTGTCCCCACCTATCTCATAGCTGGAGAAGAGCACCATCTCTGCTTCATCCCGCCTACTGCTTCCTCTGGTTTTCAGTCGCATCGCACCTGCTGCTTTGGTTTAAAATCTTCAAACCAGCAAGATGGTCACCCATTTAACAGGGACCAACATTACTGAGCCGCCTTGCAGTCACTATGTTCTCCAGCCTCAGCTCAGATGGTGCTGGGTCAGATTGGGTTGAATACGTATGCTTTAAGTACTGTCACTAGCCCTTCCTTTGTAGCAGATGGTACTTGTCACTCCTTTGCTTTAACGTCTGCTGATCCTCCTGTTGTCGAACAGTCTTCAGCGTGGCCTGCCGTTGCCCATGGCTTTCAGTGTGAGACAGCGGTATGTGACCTTTCAGCTGCAACAGCTTTGCAGTTTGCGAGGTTCCCTTGGAGTTTGGTGTTCTTAACTGGCACAGCTGCTAGCAGCAGTGTCTTAACAGCAAGCCTTTTTTTTTTTTTCCTGGGCGGAGAAGCTGTAGAACCAGATGAACAGTGTTCTCTTATCCTTGTGCTGTGGGAAGAATATGATTCCGTTCATGCAGGACCAGTGGTTCCCTCCAGGAAGGCTAGCCCAGTAAAGAGTAATCTCTTCACCACACAAAATCCAAAAATGGTACTGCAGGTTCTAGGTGTGACATACTGCTTTGCCCCAAATCCTTCAGTCAGTCATAGCATCAGCTTTAAAGCTACCTGTTCTTCCTGAACTGTGGCTTTAGCTCATTAGCTGCTGCTTCTCCCATAATAGACTTCAGCACCCTTGGAGCCTTTCTGTGGTTTGTAGAAATGCAAACTGTAGCTGATGTATCCATTTATGCTAGCATTTTATAGGATGAGAGAGCCTGAACCACCAAAGTCTCACCTGCCAATTCTTTTTTAGAACAGGTGACGCAAATGTTGTCCAAGTAGACCCATGGTGGATTGTCTCCCTGTGGAAGGAGGCACATCCTGTTGTTCCTTGAAGGCTGTCTGCAGCAAAGGGGTAGCTTTCCTTGCTGTGGAGTCAGAGATTTTACTAAGGTGGGAGATCAGGGTCCTTCACAAGGCTTATTGCAGAGGTCATTGGTGTGAGCTTCAGGGTATTATGTTCCTGTGATCTGCCTCTCTCTGAGCAGTTGCTCCCCTGCCTGCTTTTTCAGGGCTTTGGATGTTTTTGTGCAGAAGAAAACATGCTGCAGCTTGTACTGCCAGTTGCTCACAACTGTAACATAATCATCCATAGAAGGTTGGGGAAAAAAAATGGAGAAAGAGGAAAAAGCAGAGCTGAATATTATTTAAAGGAAAGACCAGTCTCTTTTTTTTCCTTAAGAAAAGGCTCTGTTTTTAAATTGACACCTGTACTATAAATGACCCACAATCTCCATGCTGTTTTCCAGTTTCCACTTTAGCTGTAACATGCTGTCCGCAGTGAAGACCCAAGGAAGTGTAACTGGCCCTGTATTGCTGTCACTTACTTAACTTCCTTCAGATACAAAAAAAGGAACTGAAACTGGTCTCTAGCAATTCTTCCTCTCACTTTCTTGGCAGGTTTGCTACATAGTTTAGCTGTGGTCAGCTGTTAATGACTTTCTGTTCTCTTTGATGTCAGTAGTTCTTTTGCTGAACTAAATAGAAATGAACTTTGGCTTTGTCATTGAAATTTTACATCCTCTGCAGTCAGAGGTTTTCTAACACCCTGCATTAGGGCGCTGTGTTCGCAAACTGTCAGAACATCAGGTCTACTACACAGCACTGGTAGAGCCCACCAAGCAGAACCTCCTGAACTTACTATTTGACATTTATTAAACTGCTTTCCAGAAACTAGGTCTTCAGTTGATAGCAGTAGTGTGGGTGCAGAAGCATCAAAGCGAGCAGATTCCTGTAAAAGTGGCATCCACGCTACATCCCAGCTGGATGGCTACAGCCTGCTTTGCTCTTCCTTGTAATTTTACTTCTCCTTAGCTGTCAGGTGACTGCTACAAAACTCAAGAAGTTGGCAGACAGGAAACAGAACAAAAAGACTTCTCTTTCCCAAGCCTGCCTTGTTTGATTTGCTGCAAAAGAGCTTTCTACCTGCGCTCTCCTTTTCTAATAGACATTGCTTTTATTGTTGTTGCATGTGGAAAATCCTTGACAAATGGGTACATAATTCAAACAAATGGTTACAGCCTGGGAAATGAAGGCTTGTTCAGCAGGCTGGTTTTGTTTGGAACCAATTTAACTGAATCTTATCTTTCCAGGAGATAATATAACTCAAGGTAAAAGAGTTAAGTGCAGACATTTAAAATCGCCTCCTTGGCACTTAATAGTTACTTTTTTGAGTACGAGCAGCTGGAAGGGAGACAGTTACTTGGTGTATTTTCAATTAAAAGAGAGAGTAAAGTGTGGCATAAGGTAGGATATTGCTGATTACTACAAAATCCTCTTCTCCATTTGAAGTACTTGCCTTTACAGTGGTGCCTTTAATTTCTTTGGTGTGATGCC
>JAVSBS010004261.1:0-45374 GCA_033124195.1 Coracias cyanogaster | reverse complement strand
TCTTCTTCCATTTAAGTTTGCCCAGCAGCTCCCTGCTTAACCATGCAGGTCTCCTGGCTCCCTTTCTTGACTTCCTAGAAAGAGTGTTGAGAAAAGGTGACAGTGCATTTAGCAGTTACCTTTAGCACCACGACTGCTCTCCAGTTTCAAAGGTGGTTACTAGCTCACTCTGATTATCTTGCAGCCACAGATCCTCAGTAAATTTGGTAGGTTTTTCTTTTACGTATTCCCCCTCCCTTTCATCTCTTCAGAAGTTAAGTCTGTCAATTCTAGGATTTTGTTTTTAAGAAGTCAAGGCTCACTCCTATTTTATATTGTTACCAGAATCCTTCACAAAAACTTGCAGATAAATGATACAAAGCATAGTCAGCCTTTTCACTTCCCAACCACTAAACCACTTTCCTCACAATTACTCTTTACCTTAAATGTACTGAAAAAGTGAGCTGCTTTGGTTTTCAGAGGCCCAAGGTACCAGTACCTGAAGAAAGAACACAAATAGAACTTCTAAGATATGCAGGCATCAATACTTGGAAAGGGAGAATTCTTGCTTGAAGTCAGAACACACAAACTTTCTTGCTACTGATGTTAGTGCCGCTCTACAACCTTTAGCTTTGTGATACTATAAGACAGTTTCTACACATCACAAGCAGCTTAGCAGTGACATTGCCTTTCCTGATTTACTGATCACCAACACGCAGTATACAATCTTCTCTCCAGGCAGCGTGACATCTCAATAGCAGAATTTTACCTAGTTATGTGACACAACTCAGAATGATTCAAAGGTCTGTGCTCTAACAGCTGGTGGGACGCATCTCCACAATGTGCAATAAAGAATGTGGTTGGAGGAAGCAAACAAACGAAAATCAACAGCTTCAGTGACAAAAAAAAAAACCAACAGAGCAAGCAAACAGCCATTTGCCCCAAAGGATTCTCAGATCAAAATCAGTATTTTACAAAATGAAAATCCTGCCAGCCATGCAGCACTGTATAGAATCTAAAGATGTGACTATATTTAGGCAGACTCTGCACACATTTTGATCACTGTCTTCCACCAAAGAAGGTCAACAAAGCACATCAAACACCATCAGCTCAAGAGCAGTGCAGATCCAAGTATATCATTAACTACTAAGGCATGCAACTGTCGCACCACTCCCATCAAGCCATGAAATTGTCTGTAAAATAATAAAACCTCAAAACCATAAAACACCACTGTATCTCCACCAGGAGAGTGCTTAGCAGAGGTATAGTCAGACAAATTTCTGAACTGTGGCTTATGGCTTAACTCCCTTTGCAGCAGGTGCCTTCTTTTCAGTATAAGATCTGTTGTACCAAAATACACAAAATGTTTATTTAGTCCAATAACTGGTATCTCATGGGGACTCAAATCAGAGAACGTGGAGAAGTATAAAAACAGGGCAAGCACACGTGATTCTTGTCCCAAGTATGCTCTGAGAAACCACTCATTTGTGGCTGAAGTGCTTTCCAAGCTGGGCACATTTTCTGTGCATTCAAAAACATTCATGGAAGAGAACAAGGTCTAAGGATATTCATGCTACTGTACAAAAGGTGCTGTCATGCCTTGAGTGCTGAGTCCCAAATACTCTTACAAAAGGGAACTGCTGCAGGAAAAGGTGAAAGTTGACCTTAGGCAAACAAGAAGGTGTGGGCAGGAAGCCTGGTAAGAGTGCGCAGGGAAAAGAAGTGCACTTCCTAGTCTTAGGGCTGCAATTAGCAGGAGAGCCTGCAGCACAGTCAAGCCAGCACCTACATAGGCTACCAAGAATGCCCCTTGCTTCGTAGGGACAAACATCCTGACCGTTTCCTGAATCTCCTCCACTCCACATCACCTCTCAAACCTACTCAAATATTTAATAGACAGACTCCAGAGGTCTGCTACCTCTTGCTTTCTGACAAAGATAGCTCATTCACTAGAACACGGGGTATTTCCTTACAGCTGCCCAGCAGAGGCATGTGCTGCTATTCCTCCGTAACGGTTTGAGAAGTGAACCGCTTTGGCCTGGCTGCTCCTTCACCAGATAATGCTAGTCATTTGATACACAGACAGTGGCATATTAAATGTCCATTTGGAGAAAGCCCAACAATTATTAGTTTAGCATTCAGAGAACAGTCATCAGACAGCACAGTCCATGCCATTTCTGGCAGGAACTGAAGGGCATTTCTACTGCATTTGATGTCCCTTGTTGGAATTGAGTTACAGAGCCTGCGTGAGTCTTTTCATTGGCAGCTGATGAAAAACAATGGCCAATTACTTACCATCTAGACTTTACTCAAGGGAGAGCTCTTCCCATAGATACCATCTGAATAAAGTTCTAGAAGTGGGCACCACAAAGCAATCAGAAAGTAAAAACTTAAAAGAAGTAGTCAACACCAAATGTTTATGTCAAGCGACAAAAATGCTGAAACGTCTTAGACCCTCATGTGTGTAATGCAACAGCTAACAAGAGTGGGTGCCTCTGCCTGTCAAATGTCTACATTTTAAAAAGACTTCTTTACAAAAGGGGGGTATGCCTTTTTAGGCAACAAATGCTAAAAAAGCTGCAGTTTCAAAAACTAGTATTTTCTTACTTGCTAACTTTAACTCCTGCGTCTCTGTAAGAACCCCATCTTAAACCAGTGACTGCAAACACAGGCTGTTCCTTTTCTCCCTGGAAAGGAAAGTAAACATAGCAAAATTGTTTTCTCATATCTTGTTTCCAACTTCATTTTTTGCAGCTAGAAGAATATAATTTCTATATAAAAACTGATTTCTGATTAATCTCAAAAGTGAAATTTCACAGAAAAAGTATGATAAATAGCTAAAAGCAATAAAACTAAGCAGAATTTAAGTGTTACACATTCTATCTGCTCCTAGAGAGGAATACAAGAGGTGAGGTTTTGAAAAGGCTGATTGAGTTTGACTGCACACCCAGCAACAGCCATTTCATTTTGTGGATTCTGTCGGCCAAAAGCAAGGAGCTCTGCACAGCGGCACTAAGTTCTTGCTCCAGAAATGTCCATTTTAGAACATAACACAATAATAATATTCAAAAACCAAACTGAGCACAGCCAAAGGTTTTCCCACTTTACATTCTTCAGCTTGTAAAAGAAAGCTCTTAACTCCACAATACAGAAGAATGCATTAAAGGAGCTCAGACAACTACTGTTATCTCTCCCTATTTCTACTGAAGCATCGGTGTCAGTAAGTTTTGAATTCACCAGTACTCTCTGAGCCACAAAGAAAGATGTGCAGGCATTCTGGGGTTTTCTCCAGTTTAGACTATCTGACTGCCAGCAGGACTGCTGATATCATAAACCAAAATTAATGACAGCATTACACAGAGGGAAAGCAGCCCATGTGGAATAAACAACGTGAGAATAGGAAAGTTTTAGGAATGTCGGGTGCCAAAAAAGCAGATGCTTTTACCTTGATCTGCAAGACATCAATTGGAACCGTCTCTCCCTTCAAAATGGCCAAGGTAGCATTAGTAATATGTCTGCAAAACAAACAGGAAAGAAGCAAAGGAAAACAAATGGGAAGGAAGGAAAAGACTAAGCTTTACAATAACACTTGTTTTCAGCAAACCCCACTACAAGTCCACGTGGAGCTTTTTTTAAGCAAACGCAACAAACCCAGGGGAAGAACTGACAAAGTGCTGCACTTCCTCGAGATCAGAAAGCAAACTGGGTGGCTGTAACACATGACAAAGCCCACATCCTAACAAACAGCAAAAAACCTGAAAAGCAAAAGGAACTTCTCAGCTTAAGCTTTTCAGAGATTCCTCCTTCTAAAGTTAATCTGGCAGATCACACACCAACTCTGTTACTTGCTATTTCGGATACTTAATGCACTAAGGACCCTCTCGTGGTCATCTTCGGTGCCTCCGACTCCTCTCTCTCTCTTGTGCACACTATGAGGTGCTTATTGATGCAGTTTTCAGATCCAGCCCAATATTCACATGAATCAGTAAGTGAAATTGCCCTTCGCTGCATCAAGCTTAGAATGCTGAGACTGAGAAGGAAGCTGCTCTTCCCTCAGCCCTTATTTTCTCCTAACTCTTATCTTTCTGTAAGACTTCCACAGTTCCTGCACTCCAAAGGTAAGACCTAATAGTGCTGAAGGAACCAAAGCCCAAATATTTCTTCTTAAAATATCACTTTCGCACTTCTTAAGTCGGGTTCTGTTACTGGTGTGGGTTGTTAAGCAGCCTATTGACCAAATTCCTTTCAACTTCAGCAATATGCTGCAGTCTCACCTGCACAGTTCATTACCCTGGGACAAGGAGATCATTCATTTCAAACAGCTTCTTTAGAGCCTAAACATAAATTATTATTTTAATCTTAGCTGCTGATTACAGTCTTGTCCATCTTGCTGAGCTTCAAAGCACTCTGGTTGTTTTAATGAAGGATGTTATGCCAGTTGGCTCATGGGTTTTATGTATGATGGATACCAGCAAGGGTTCCGCAAAGAAGAATATTAATGAGTTACTGGTAGAACCAGAGTGAACACATTTCCGGAGCAAGGAGAAATATACTCATTAGTATGGGAGGAGAGGAAGGAAAAAACTGAAATGAAATGAAGTGTGGGGAAAAGAAAGATTAGTCGACTAGCCTTTTTACTTTAGAATTGGACAAAACAAACTTAAACTGAAATGGAGGCCATAGATACTGCCAGACTGGATCACATCCAGGATGCTGATAGATAAGATTCAGGTTTTTGGAGAGTTGCCAGCATTAGTCCCATCACAAGGATGGGCAAGAAACCCTGAAGAAATCAGTAACGGGATCCAGCCTTTCCCATAAAGATATTCCTGCGTGCCTTACTTTGCAGGTGCTAACCAGATTATATGCGGACTGGTTTCTAGAATTCTTAAACTGGAGAAGAGATGGAAAGAGGTGGGTTTTAAAATTTTCTTTTCTCATATCCCTGCTATTCTGACTATTCCTAAGAGTTTGCTGATTTTTTTTTTTAAAAACATGCCAAACCCTGAGCATCACACGTTCACAGAAAAATTAGCCACAGCAAATGATTTCATATTCTAATAATACATACATTTCCTTCTTTTAATTTTTAGTCAGTTTTTGGAAGTCATTAACTCAGGCAATTCCAGAGAATCATCAGGCTCTGCCCAGAGACTGCCAACTTCCATGTAAACAGAAGAAAAAGAAAAGTATCAAGCTACTGAGAAGCACTGCTCCTTTAAAACAAACAAAAAAAGCCCCCTTTTCAGAAATGTGTAATACTTACTGGACTTGGTTTGTGCTCTCAGGGTAGAGCGTGTGGCTCAGAGTGCAGGTCTTCCCAAGAGGTATGAATCCTATAGGAATCTTACTGAAGACAGCCTGGACACATGAGGAGAGTAAATTAACATTTGCATCAGCTGAACGGAGCTTCCTGTGTGGAGATCACAGCTGCGCCTGCTATCCCCCCTTTGGCACGAAGCATCTAGGCACTTCCTTAAATGAGGCAGTAATACACAATGACTCAGAACATGGCATCCGAATCTGTGAACCCACCACTGCCAACTGGGTACAAAGGAGCTCTCTGTAATCATTAAGAGCCCGTTACATGCAGGTTGGCAGCCATGTCCTAACTAATGCATGGATTCTGTCAGCAATCTGCCATCTTTCTTAATACTGATGGTGGCATCACAAGCCCTGAATCTCATTTACCATTTCAGAAATCCCCCTCTGATAAAGTAACCTCGCATGGCAAAGAGATTTTCTCAGTTAAGGAAAGGAAATTAATTGATTCCTCTGGCATCCAAATCACGAAGCAGCAGAAGGTCTAATTTTTGGAAGTCATTGACCATGTTATTTTTCCTTACCACAGTTCAGCAAAAGTGCTTGTTGAAGGAGCAAGTTATTATGCCATACCTCACAATAAACTGTGCTTCTTGAAGCGTGTCAGCAAATCAATGTAAACTACCATATATTACAATGCATGATCTCCCTCCTGGGCACTGCTGCTAGCAGGACCACGATACTGCAAATCTGCAACAAGTAATATCCCTCCCACTTCATGCCCACCCGCTCTCCCTTGCTATCTCTGGGTCACCTGCAAGTCTTAACACATCTCAAACACCCTTCTCTCATTTTCTTCAGAATTGTTTTACAGCGTGCAGAGGACAGGCTGCTTGCCGCTCATGCAGTCATGCTCTGCTCCCCTGGCTGCTGGGAACAACATTTCTGGAATACCTTGCACAGGCTCTTCTTCTCTAGGCAACAATGGCATGACATAGCCAAGTAAAAACGGAGGCAGAGCATAGAGTGAGGGGGCTGAACTGCAGATCTCTACTCCTAGGACAGAGTAGTATGAAGGACAAGAAGAATTCCCTGGCCAAAGACATGAAGTGACACAGTGGCAATATTACAATGCAGTATTCCACCTTCAACTGTGCAGGATGCAGAATTTCCTACACTACTGCAGATCAACACAAGCTGCATCAAGATAGTAAGTCAAAAAACAGAGAAGAATAACTAGCCAGTGAAGCCTCTAAAACTTTTCTTCCAGTATCTTTAGATTATAGAGGTCTCAGGGCCCAACTGGAATAATATTAAATTTTAAAAATGGATGTCTCAGAATTGATACAGCCAGAGACCTTTGAAAATACTGTCTTGGTTGCAGAGTTTCTCTTGTCACATTTAGACAAAGCAACTGCCTAAACAGATACAATTCTAGCTGCCAAGGACCTCATCATAATCTTGTCTGGATCATTTAATTGAGTTTTTGCCAGCTCCTGCCAGAAGGTTTTGCGAACAATGATTCCCTCCTTTCTCCAATAACACTGTCCTCCCTCTTTAAAAAGAAAAATCTCTCTCATTTCCATTTGGAGCGATCCACCTTGAGAGGTTAAAATCTGCTTTCCGCAGCCATCTGCATAGGTAGAGATTCACTGCTTGAAAGTATGGCAAAGCAATCATAGCCTATAGGAGCGTGGCCATAACTGAATTCAGTTGCAAGCCTGTACAAATAACAAGAAAAACATGCACTTTCACTCGATGCTTCTGCCAAACAAAGCAGCAGACACAGCTGCTCCATGGGTCTTTGAAAGTTGTGCATTTGGCTTCTTCACAATCCCTGCTTTCATGCTGGAAGCTTCCCAAAGCCATGGCTTGGGAGCCACTGCACTCCCTGAGAAAGGGAATGAAGAACAACAGGCAGAATTGCAGGACGCTAGCATGGCTGACTTATTACACAGCAAGCTGGCTCCAGATCAGTCAGCAACTCTCTGTAGAAGACAGTTGAGGCCAAGAGATCACAGTGGATGCACGAGAAACTTCCTCTTAAGAAATAATTTTTTTTAAAGGACATTTCCTCACCTCATCTGTTCTGCGGAGAAGTCCAGTTATGACCTGAAAAACATGGGAAATAGCTCTGGGAATTTTGTTTTTCAGTTACAGTAGAAAGCTACAAAATTCATACCTACCTTCACTCTTTGGAAAAGATTTAAGGAGCAGCTACTCTTTTATAGAAGGTGCTAGAGTTGCTTACATGGGAAAGAAGGCATGCTCAGCGTGCAAACGTGGTGGAAACAGGAGGGCTATGAGCGTGTGTGAGCATATGCTGGCACCAGAACCAATGTTAGTGTAAGTGTTTTAATGCTGAATAACACTCTGGATAAAATAGCACTGGTCAGTGTGCAATTAACAATAATCAAGTGTAAGGCCAGAAGAAACCTGCAGATGTATTCTCACTGCTCTCTCTTAAGGTCACTGTATTTCATTTAGCCCTTGCCTTACAAAGCCAGTAGTTAGCATTCCAGGAAATGCTTTAATAAAATACAACCTTCCTTGAAAAATAAGAGTATGCCCCAGTTCTGCTGGTAGTCTGCTCCTGTCATTAATCATCTTGACAGTAGGCATTTATTAAATACGTACCATGCTTTCTTATCACTCCCACGTAATTTTTAAATTCTTTGATTCCCACTTAGCAAAACATGCATTCCTCTTGGGGAGTACAGATAGGAAT
Source organism: Coracias cyanogaster (assembly GCA_033124195.1). Taxonomy (NCBI): domain Eukaryota; kingdom Metazoa; phylum Chordata; class Aves; order Coraciiformes; family Coraciidae; genus Coracias; species Coracias cyanogaster. The sequence goes on along the minus strand of JAVSBS010004261.1, from coordinate 37,405 downwards.
GAACTTTGAAAATTAAACCATTACAGCTACATTACACATAAAGAAAAAGTTAGAATTATGTCTCCCCGAATAATTTTCTCATTCTAGAAAATTATTCTGGAAGATAGTTATGTCACATATACTTTCTGCTCCCACTCCCATGATCACTTTTAGATTAATAGCAACTAGCAGAGTTTTCTTCTCCCCAGAAGATCATAATATTGACCAAAAACACAGATACTAAAATGGACAAATCTCTGGTAATAGTTGTTAAGATGTTGCTACATTACACAGACTCAATCTTCTCACTCTATGATTCGCAACAAACATGGACAAAGCTCCTGCAGTACCTCTTGTATTGTGCCATCTCCTCCTGCAATAATGATCAGATCGGTGTTTTCCATCAATTCCAGTAGCTTCTTTGCTTGTCCCTCATAATCAGTCTGAAGAAACAGAAATCGGAACATGAGAACTCAAGTGGCTATTTCCAGGATTTCTTTTCTATAGAAAAAAAAAATAATCTACCCATTTTCTTAACAGCTGTTCTCACACAGGCACGCAGTACCGTGCACTACTTACAGGCTAATTGAAATATCAGAGTAAATCTTAGTCGATAGATCTAGAGTATCACAGCAATAATCGTATCTCCAGGTGGTTTTACACTGATACAAAACCACAAGCAAACCATGCTCTTGCAGGAAAAGTCCCAACATCTTCAGCAGCCAAAGTGCTCAAGCGCATCTCCTGAAACACAGACTCAGCTATGTCAAAGGCTGCTGCCTGACAGCAAGCTCCTGACGGGTTCAGCAGTAAAGAGTACGCTGACCTCCTAAACCAGCAAAACCATTTTCTGCAAAGTGAATGTCTGACATAATTTCTGACATCTCAGCCTCAGTTATTGGTCCAGCCCCGTTTTGCTAACTTGTCAGAAGCCATAAAGTGTCAGTTTGAAGTCATGCAAAATAATTTTTTCTCTTAGGGTCATGTTCAATGGCCAAAAGCATTAACAAAAACAGCGTTTTAATACTAAACCTTGCGGAAAAAAATCCAAGACAGAAAGATACATGTTAGTGTACTTCACTGCTAGGACACAGTGACTATTAAGCAATCCATATATCACAGACTCAAAAACCTGAAAAAATATCAGAATCCCTTCATATTTACTTGTTGTTCTCTTTCCAAAGAAAACCACTCTGCTAATTCACATCATGTTTTGCTTTCGTGATGGGAATGTTGAATTATTTGGTGATACATAGAGGTATTTTCAATGTAAAAAGAAAAGCTTATTTTTAATTAATCTGAACAGCTCCGCTGCACGTCAAAGTTCCTCACTTCTGAATTCTACGAGTTCATCCAGAATTGACAATTTCAACAGCGATGGGCACGCACCACTAGCCAGCACTCAAATATTTAGAGTTTCCTCTCAAATATGAATTATAGAAGGGCTGCTAAACAGACAGACAAGCACACACGTACTGCTTTAGCTGAACATTAAAAACTCGGTACACAGTTTGTAAATTAACTGTGAATTTAAAAAGAAAAAGATTAAGTAGCAGCTTAATATCTCAGTATTTATTTCTTCCCACGAGATGTCTACAAGACAACTGAGAATTTCAATTGCATCCAGAATTCAACTTCAATTCTTCAACAGGAGAAAGCAGAGCAGACAATATATCTGTATTAGCAGAACCTAGCAGTTCTTACCTTAACCACAGTTACATCCATGCCAGATAAATGCAAAATTGGAGCAGCATTCTTTTCAAAGAGGCTCCTGGCTTTGCTAGAAATAACAGTAAAAAATATCTCATTAGTCTGGTGGCTAAAAAAAATTTCAAAGGAAAGAAACAAATGAATAACAAGAAGAAATCTACTTTAAAAAGAGCATTCAATCTACACAATCAGTCACCCAACCTACCAGTCAGGAAAGATGAGATTTCATTTGCTTCAAATGTATTACATTTGTACCCTCATATCTCAGATGACAGTTTTTTGTTGCAGTTCTAATAAATGCAGAAGAGGTTATTTAGCTTTTTCCAAAAATAATTTTAAAATTCCAACAAAACAAGATCTGCAGAAAAGAAATTTCTTGGAAAATTAATGACTTACATGGTGCCAGGCTTTAAGACCACAAAGAAGGCCCATTTAGGTTTTCAGAAACATTTTTTAATATATTTACTGTTACATATTATTAAATAACTTTAGAAGCAAAATTTTATCTGACCTTCTTTTGTTCTAGGACTAATGCCTTTTCTGCCTGGAACTGCATAATAGAATAATTATGCCATTAACTATAAATTGCTTACAACAAGTAGAAACATAAGACTAGAAGTCAGAGACTTAATTTATTAACGTTTTGCATTTTCCAGTCATGGGTGTTTTGAACAAAAGCACGTAAGTTCAAGGACTTCCACGTGAGATATATTAGTCCTTTCATATTGTTACTAACAACTCCCTGTCCCTCCCCAAGACGGAGCTGATAGGAAGCTTAGCTGATCAGCAGAAACGGACACACATCATATCAAAGACTACTGTTTTTCTGCGAGCAAGCATGCAAAAATAGCAGCCGACCTCTTCCAGGAGTCTTGCTCTGAGCCCATATTTAGCCTCCCAGTTTGTGGGCACATCCCGCTCAAGGACAGGTTCCCACAGAAGCAAGAGCACTGCTGGCTAACTTCGAGTCTTGAGGCAATCAAGGTCATCTCTTTATTTCTAGAGTTTTTGAGGATGGAAATGCACCACATACCAAAGTTTGGAAGAAATACGAAGGAATTCCACAAACAAAGGAATGACAAGGGCCAAAACACAGGATAAACGAAAAATTAAATACATATGTATGTGTTTAGAAATAATTCTTTCAACTCAAGCATCTAGTTTTACTTCTCATCCAAGTATTTTTGGTGAAATAAAGTTTGGCATAGTTACATAGCACCAGCTTGGCATCAGAGGGAGGCAAAAGGACTTCAAAAATCTGGCTGGCTTTTATAGGGGATGGCAGAGCAAAAATGCAGAAAGAGTGCCTCACAGGAGAGCGTAGGGATGGGGGAATTTTACCCTTTGCAAGCTGCTGGGTTGAGGAACACTGTTGCTTTCTTCAGTGGCATAGTAGAAGGGATCAGCTGGTTGCCAAAAGCCTAAGGAAGAGAAAAAGAGCAGAGTTCAGCTTCTCTTTTAAGCATAGCGGTAAAACAGTTCAAAATAATGCATCTCTACAAATGTCAATGGCCTTTCAAGCCACAAAACATTCAAATGACTTCCATCTTCAGGTCTCCTGTTCAAAGACCCACACTCTTAGCAACAGCTCACACCACTGTCACAAGTACTGTTTAGCTCATTTTTACAACCCCACCACCATTTCATTTTTGTCAAGCTCTGGTTTTCTGCCATGGGCAGAGATCCAGTGAGCTATCCTTGACTCCAAGGTTACTTGCTTTTCCCTCCTTATGTAAGTCTCATACACCTGACTGACACCTTATTTTTGCATCTTTTCCCACTTTTGTATTTAATTTTTTATATCTCTTCTGTTTATTCTTGTATTTTTTATGCTCAAGTTTTTGAAGATAGGATAATCACCAGAGAAGATAAGATTATCACCAGAGAATCTGCCCTGATCTATAAGCAAGCTCACTGTTTCTCCGTCATTTGTTTATTCCTAATGTCTCCATATAAAAATCACTTAATTCCTCTTCATCTTTTAATCCATTTCCAAATAGGTGCCCTTGATTTAAAATTTTTAAGACTTACTCTATACAGCCTCTTGTACCTTTTAGCCATTTGTACCCATTTCCATAGCTTTTCAGCACAGAAGAGACAAGAAAAGGTAAAGCTTCCACGTATGTTACTTTCTATTCTGTAATCCTCATTTAGGCCACCTAAAGGCATCCTCACCGCCACACTAAATCAAACTGGCTTTGAGTACAAGGATATAAGCAAAACTGTGTTCAGTTTTGGGCACCTCAATACAAGAAAGACACTGAGGTGCTGTAGCAGGTCCAGAGAAGGGCAACGAAGATGGTGAAGGGACTGGAGAACAAGTCTTATGAGGAGTGGCTGAGGGAACTGGGTTTGTTCAGCCTGAAGAAAAGGAGCCTCAGGGGAGCCCTTATTGCTCTCTACAACTACCTGAAAGGAGGCTGTAACATGGTGGGTGTCAGTCTGTTCTTCCAAGTGATAGGACAAGAGGAAATGGCCTCAAGTTGCACACGGGGAGGTTTAGATTGGACATTAGGAAAATTTTTTTCACTGAAAGGGTTGTCAAGCGCTGGAACAGGCTGCCCAGGGAAGTGGTGGAATCACATCCCTGGAGGTGTTTAAAAGCTGTGTAGATGTGGTGCTTAGATACATGGTTTAGCAGTGGACTTGGCAGCGTAGGGTTATGATTGGACTGGATGATCTTAGGGGTCTTTTCCAACCTAAATGATTCTATGATTCTATGATGACAGCGTATTCAGCTGTACCATCCAGAAGCCCCAGAAATAAAGCAGGGACAACAGACAACAGCACTGAACACAAGACACAACCAACTGTCCCTGTTTTTTTCCCCCTTTATCTTTGTCCCCCTAGAAGGAACTATTATATCGAAGAAGGTGGACACTGTACACGAAGCACAGTAGATTTTAGTGATAATTAGGTGTTTAAATTTATAATTAATTCCACTTGCCAAGTTTGCTCAGGAAACATCAATTAAAAGAAGCGTGCAGCTAGCTATGCTGCTTAAAACATTCACATTTCTTCTTCAAGAAAGGAAAAGGATGAGAGAAGTTGCTGAGAGTAAAGGAGTCTTCAAAGAATGGGAAACCAATCAGTAGCTCTTAAGCTTTACTTAAAAATAAGGTGGAAAACAGACCAACTTATTTTATTGCAACTGTTGGGCAGGAATTGGGAAACATAGGAGACCTCTAGCATGTTACAAGCTGTTAGAAACAATTAATTATTTGCTTGGGGGGCACAATGTGATGTATTTGCTTGCACTAAACAACCTAACAAGGATAGAAGAATTTATGAGTAATGACATACTCACTCCTTTATGTAATATATTTAGACATTTATGTTACAGACAGGGGCATTTCTAAAGCAAATGTTGATTATTAAGACAGGAAATTAAAAAATAATACTACAACATTCTGTAAGTCTTTTTTTCAGAGCACAACATAAAGAAAGACAACTTAAAGCCAAACATTAAAAACGGTTACTGCATATATATATACACACACACACACACACACAGAGGTATAATTTAGGAAAGTCAAGGCTTTTTCCACCTTTGTCAAACGCACACTTCCAGGTACTGCACTTCTGGACTTGTAAGATGACAATCGCTATTTTGCAACTATGAAAAACTCTTTATACAAAGGCTTTATAACACTTTATGAATATTAACAAAGAAACTACGTTCCTACACAGAAAACTATCCTTGCTTCCCAGAATGAATTGCTTGACAGCTAAACAGGACCTCACACACTCAGAGTTCAGTGAAAGAATGTCCATCAGCAAGACTGTATTTGAAAAGAAGTCCAGTCAGAACATATCAGACATTTAATGCCTTACTGCTATATTGCTGTGTGTTTTCAAGCAGCATTTGGCACTGTCACATCAGTGAGAACGGAAATTACAGCAAGAATTGATTACTAGGCTTTCTGGTTCATCCCTTTCTAATGCAGGAGTCTTCCGCAGGATATTTTCTGAGGCCTTAACCACTGAAATTGGAGGAAGCTCTATTGACAGTGCTTTTGCACTTCCATTTATAAGAACAAGCCATAACAGAATAGATCCCATTATTTCATGATTGGAATTAAGAAACAGAAAAGTCAGATCTGTTCCACAACAGAACTATCTTCTTGTACCTGTCTTTCCTTAGCAGTTACACCATTTTGACAGCAAACACACTCAGGTCCTTTAACTTCTCCTTATATACAATTTCATCAGTGGCTTTTTAAAAGTTAATTTGGTCAGGATGCTTCAAATACTGAGGTATTAACTGCTATTTTTGGTTATATAAAAACTTCTATCACTTTGATATTATACAGTAAAAATTAATATTGAAAACAAAAATCAAGAACAACTGATATTATGAGTTGGAAATGTATTTGACTCTGAAGCTCTAAGTATGATCTATGAAAGCAGTATTTTCAGGGAAAGATTCTTCTTTTTTTTTTCATGAGACTTGAGCTCCCTTACATCTCTTCTGGCACAAAGTTCCACTGCCCAAATCAAGTCCCTGTGAATGTTTTTCCATCGGCAGCAGGCAGGCTCAAATTCAGGTGCATCACTGAAGCAGGGTAATCTCAAGGACAGTTCTTTAACGAGAAAAATAATTCTCAGGCCCCAGTCCATAGCAATGATGGGAGCAGTGTTACATAACACAAAATCTCTAAGACTGGGTATGCAGAAGCAGGTTTAGAATAAACTTAATTTGTGGAAGGTAGAAAGACTCTTAAAATCCTACAGCACACCACTGAGGTAATGAGAACCAGTAAGCAGTATGTGTGCAGTGATGTCATCCATGGGCAGCAGCATTTGTGCCCCTGAAAGACTGCTTATTATGGACAAGATTTCTTTATGGGAATACTATAATATGGGAATTTGTTCATTACTAGTTGCCCACACAGGCCACAAGCTACAGAACGCAATAGTCAGTATACTTAGAGAAAAACTATCTCTGAATACGGTCTTTCTTGTCAGTGATCAACAAACGGGTTGTTTCCACTAAGTTCCCAGTACGTGGATCTCCAAAGCACTAGGTCAGTCCTCACACTTAGTATCCTTGATAAAGTCAGTCGGGATTGAATAGACAAGGGCAAGGTCTCTCCAGCTGAGCAATAATACGAAGCAGTTTGCGATGCTTCCGCCTGGAGTACACCCGTCATAGTGGATCTGAGATCTCAGCCTCCTGTCTTATCAACAAATTGTCTTCCTATCAGAACTTAACAGGCACGGAGTCATTACACCTGCAGAAACGGGCGGTATGGGTAGCTACGGAAGCAACTAAGATTCCCCCAATGATAACACTGCACTGCTCATCACAACAGCGGTCAGGGCCGAAAGGTGCAGCAGCCCGGCTGCAGGCTGGAGGCCTCGTCCACCCTTTGGCACTTGAGCACAAGAACACAGATGGCATCATTAGCAGGCCTGTCACGTAGAGAGGGCCCGCTGGGAAAATCTCAGGAGCCCTGCAAAACCAAGATAAGAGGAAGATTTTAATCTAATTTTATCACTTTAAACGGTATTACCTGGGCTTCTTGGCATGCAGCTCTTCGTAGCAGGTTATCACTGTTAGGTAAGACAGAAAAGAGAGTGGACATTAGGTCGTGTAAATTTAATACAATTTGCTCATTTTTAAAATGTGGGTACATACTCTTTTTACTCACACTTTGACAGCATTAAAATTAAAAATACAGGTTCTTCAAGACCTATTTATTACATTTTAAAGATGAAACACACCCACTGAAGCACACGCATATTTTTTTCCTTCATGTGCACACAAACACCCTTTCTATAGTAAAGCAAAGCAGAAAACAAAGACCAGGATGCCAAGTGTGCTGAGATTACATAAACTATAAGACACCGTATAACCGTGATTTATTTTTAAATTGCTACACAACTGTACTCCAGAAAGAAGGTGGGTTTTTTTCCAACGTTAATACTGCCTGTTACTTACAATGAAGCTACTTACCATTCTGGCAGTATAAAAAGGGATTTAGACTTAAGTGTAACTTCCACAGACTTAAATTTTTGTGCATTATAACTGTGAACTCCCCTTTCCATTCGTTTGTAAGCTAAACACATGTTAACGCAGCACCTATCACCCACCTAGGTCTGAGCATGGCCTAAAGCAGTAACTCAGAGAGGTGAAAAATCACTCATCTAAGTGAAGAAAAAAATACCAGTATTAGACATGTCACTGACAGTCATTTCAGAAATAAATTCCAGACTAATCCTTGTGCTTGTCATTGGTGACAGACAGCATTAGCAAGTTATAGTTGGCAGGAAAACTGGAGACGGAGCTATTGAGTGAGGAAAAAAAAAAATTCCCAAGGCCAAAAAAATGTCCTATTGGCCCTTGCAGACAAAACAGGGAGTCCTATCCTGCAGTGCCCAAAGTCTCACCTGTCCTCTAGATACCAGGCACTCCTGCTCCTTGCTAAAATCAAAAAACTCCTTTAGCTCGCCCTTGCTAATACCTGGCAAGACAGTACATCATTGTCTCAGAAGTATCAAATACAAAACCCCCAATTATAGTCAGCATACCAAAATGAATACACGACACCAATTAAAAGGATTCAAGGACAACCAGGAAAAACAAGTGACTAGGAGAGCAGCATGCTCCGCCACAAAGTATGGCTCATCAGGCCAAACCCGGCAATGGAAACGGCAGAAGAGAAGACAAGGCCTTGGTCAGACCTCTGGACCTAATTACAAGTGCCATCTATTCCATTCTGTGAGCTTATAGTATTTATCTGTTCCTGGGGCTTATATAAACTGCTCTTTTTGGCATTACCAAATGTGATAAAAGGAGGAGTGACTTCAGGTGAGATATGAAGTTGGATTCTGAGAAAATAACTCTACAGCATAACAGCAACAGATTTATTCCTGGTAATAATAAAAAGACAAGGGGAAAATTCAAGCATGGAAAAAGAAAATAGGTGAATAATACCTCGCCAGGATAACAAGTAACTGTCTAAAACAGATTTCCTCAGAGGCATGCTTTTAACTGTAATATTTGCTTCTTAAAACCAAAGGAATAAGTCACTTGTATTAAGCACCTGAAATATTACTTAGAGGAGTGACAGACTTGTTTTGATTGCAGTAATATAACAAAAGCACACCGATTAAAATAATTTCTGAAAAGGTTTGTGTTCCAAGCTAAACAACATTGTCACGGCTAATTCCAGTTCAATCAAGACAGCATGACAGTCTAAGTCCACACTGTGCTGCTGAGGACACGAGCACTCATATAGGGACCTTTTTTCCCCTCCGTGACTATGTGTGGCCAGAGCAAACATAAAGCAATTGCAATTTCAGTACATAAAGTTGAAATATTCTGGGATATCAAGAGAACCCCACCATCAAACGACGGCTGCACAGCTGATGTATTTGAGAATTGCTGTCCTAACCTTATTAACAAATTCTAGTCAAATCCATGTTATCTGTTTACTTCACATTGATGCTCTGTTGTTCAGAAGTCAAGCTGTGTCACATCCTCAGTCAGGATGTTCTCTCGGTGCCCACGACCTTCTGCTGCTGTGTTAATCATCTTTAAAATGGACTCCATTTTCAAATGCAAGCATAAGATACTGTGCTCTCTGTCCCAGCCTGCAAAGACTCTCAAAACAACTGTCAAGGACGCAAGCTTGATTCAGCTCAGTGGAGTATAAACCATAAAAATTAGACTTGACAGTTTAAATGTCAACATTTAAGCTTATTTTGTCCTGCACTGAAGCACTTACAGAAACAGAAAAAGTCTACTCAGACACACATCATTTTGGTATCAAGAGAGAGGTTTAGGTTCTGAGACCAGAACAACCATTTACTGTCCAGTAATTTATAGGTGATTCGCCTCACCTCTCCAGTAGCACAATACACAGGATCCCGTGCCATCCCAGCCATACTCATAGAATTCCCACTGATTCAACTAGGGCATTTATTTCAAAGCCATCTGAGCTTGGCTTAAAGATGTCCCAAGTTTGGCTTAAAAACCACAGGTAACAGGAAAATTTATTTCCTTAAAATGTTACATCAACACTTAACTGCCTTCACACTTAATGGAAAAAAGCACAAGCGCGCTCACAGGGGTGTATCTCTGACAATAGCAGTCCCCCTCCTGTATCACAGGATCATTAAGGTTGGAAAAGACCTCTAAGATCATCAAGTCCAACCATCAACCCAACGTTACCATGGCCACTAAATCACGTCCTCAAGTGCCATGTCTACATGTTTTTTGAACACCTCCGGGGATGGCGACTCCACCACTTCCCTGGGCAGCGTGTTCCAGTAGTTGACCACTCTTTCAATAGACATTTTTCTTAATATCCAACCTAAATCTCACCTTGTGCAATCTGAAGCTATTTTCTCTCATCCTATCACTAGTTACTTAGGAGAAGAGATTGACCCCCACCTCTCTACAATCTCCTTTCAGGTAGTTGTAGAGAGCAGTAAAGTTTCCCCTCAGCCTTCTCTTCTCCAGACTAAACAGTCTAAGTTCCCTCAGCCACTCCTCATTAAGACTTGTTCTCCAGACCCCTCACCAGCTTGGTTGCCCTTTTCTGGACCTGCTTCAGCACCTCAATGTCTGTCTTATACTGCGGTGCTCAAAACTGAACACAGTACTCACAGCTCTCGTCTTTATTCATCTCATACAGCTCACCTCAAGTACCACAAGTGAGTCTGGAAGTCCTCTGTGGGTAATACTGATTAATAAATATAGCTAGAAAAATGTTAAAAACAGCAAAAAGCTAACTTCTTAAGAGTCTTATGCCTCAGTATGTATTAAATTATCAAAATATGGCTGTGTACCAGCTGTCAGAGCAGACTTGAATAATAAACAAGATTTTGTTCTTTTTTGGTACATTATTGTAGTAACAAAGCCTTTTTAACGACACTCAAACATAAGCAGGAGGCGGCCAAGGGAAATGACTGCACTGCCTTAAAGAACACACAGAGATTTCTTCTAACTTGCACCATATCCACAGCAAACTAAAAATCAATTTTTATTTTACTTTCCCCCTACAGGCTTACAGACAGAACTTTGGCCTTAAAGCAAAACAGACGTGCAGTTTTGCATCTGCTGGCCAACCCAGGGCTGCCCATCCACTGTGAGAATTAGCCATCACAAGCTTACAACTGGGCCAACTTGCTTAAGCAGTAAAAAATTAGGAGACAGAGAGGACCAAGCAGAGGCAGTGCAGTATGGAAGAAAGACGACGTCCTGAACTGAGCCCGTGGACAGAACATTTTTGCTCAACAAAGTTATCAGTCGATCCTACAAGGCCGGCAGCCACTGCAGCGCAGACCCTTTGGAGAATGGAGCAGGCTTCTGCCAAAGCAAGGAACCAACAAAGAAAGAAAGACCAACTGTCCAGAGCTCACCACGCTCTGCCAGAACACACCAGGCTGTGAAGGTACAACATCCATACACCCAGCTTGCACACAGGCTGCTTGGATTTGTCTGCAACATCCCCAGTGCAGGACTGGAAGACACTGCTCCTGTCCTAAGTGTTTCTAGAAGGAACTAACGCTCTCGCATGTAAGCACACAGATCCACATAATCTAGTACATATTCTCCTCCATCTGAAGCTGCATCCTCTGCCTGAGCACCAGCCAAGGCCAGGGCTGAAAGGATGGTGCCCACCATGAAAGGTCAGCCAAGGCAGCAATGAACTCAACAAGGAGAAGACAGCAAACTCAAATGAAAGCAGCTGTTTCAGGCCCAAAGCTGCAGCAAGAGTGAGCCTTCATCTCAGAAAAAAACCAACGCAACTCCCTTAAAAGTGACATTACAACAAACATATAAAGAAGCTCAGATGTGAGATCCCATTTCAAAAAGCGTTATCAGCATTAAATCTAAATCTCTTAGAGACTCAAGCTGCACCAGGGAAGGTTTAGGTCGGATATTAGAAAAAAACTTATTCACAGAGAGGGTTGTAAAGCATTGGAAGAGGGTGCCCAGGGAAGTGGTGGAGTCACCATCCTTGGAGGTACTGAAAAGACAGGTAGATGTTGTGCTGAAAGGGCATGGTTTAGTGGTGGGTTTGGCAGTACTGGGTTAACAGTTGGACTCTATGACCTTAAACGTCCCCTTCAACCAAACAATTCTGTGATTCTACTAAGCACAGTCAAGCAAGAAGCCTAAAAAACTCTGCAGTGCAGCGTCTGCATCAAAAGACAAGTTTTGTGAGGAAAAACTTGACCAAAGCTGTGCGTATAGGATCAGTCCTCAAGAGCTATGACAGAACCCCTAAAAGAGATTTTATCTTGGCAGATAGTTTTTTGACTGCTCCCAATACAGCAAGAGCACAGCACCCTCTTTGCTGGGTATCAGCATTAACTTCCAGCTTGGCTTTGGAAGGGCATGAAAGACAAATCTTAAGTTTTCATCAGCTTTACCCAAGATTCCAAATCTATACTCTGTTTTTTTGACAAAGTTTTGATGAAATAAAGTCAGCCGTTCAGAAAGTATACACAGAAAGGTGACAAAGTGAGTTATCAGCTGGCAAACACGCAGAGACTAACATTCAAATTATAGATAACAATAACACTCACAGATTACTGGCAAGCAGTCAAAGGCCCAGATGCCTTGCCAGCATTTTCTGTGGAGAAAGTCAATACTTTAACATATACAGAGTAAAATTGAGTATCTGATGAGTCCGCTGCCTCTGTACAACGCCAAAGGTCCCCCTCCTGACAAAGTGATGATCACTCACCCAGTGACACCACTGCAACAGTCTAGACAAATCTGATAATCAGTTAAGATGATGTCCGTCATGCCAGATATTAAATTTCTGCTGATGTGACATAGCCGCTGACTCACTGCACCACCTGGGCACCCTGACTAGCAACGGCTCAATTCAGGAAAAGTGACCCTGGACACAAAGGTGAGAGGGGCTTCCAAGCTTGGCAGAAATTTTAAAACAATCATATGGTATCTTTACCTGTAACCAACCTCATGTGTATATGTTAAACAGAAGTACATTACTTCTGTTTGTAGTATGAGAACATACCTGACAATCTGCATACCCTCTAAGCTTTGATCTAGTACATTAAATTCAGTGTCCCTCATACCTGTAGTATCACATGCTATAGATTAAAATGATGCTACTAAGTAATTCATGCAATCCAGAGAAACTAAAGAGAGACAAGCTCAGATGTCACAACACTGAGTTATCTTCTTACTTCTCAAATACTACAAAGAGTATTTGCTATCCTAAATGCAAGACAATGGATTCTAAAACCGTATTATTTTATGAGAAAGAAAGGAATTTTAATACTCACTAAGGTTTTGTAAGAATAGCAATAGGGTTTTAGTTAACAGTAGTTCAACCACACATAATGCCTATCATTTTGCACATGGAAAACCTTTGGCACCTCCTGACCAATGTCTCTTTTGAAGAGGCATCTTCCATTACATTACATAATTAGACAGGCTGAATCACAAATAAGGAAGGGGAATGAGCGCAAGATTTCCTCTTCCTGTTCATCCAAAACCCCTTTACTTTTAAATCAGTCAGTATTTGAATAAACACCTCCCAGGACAAAAGGCTAACACACTGATCCAGAAACTAAATGCTGCATGAAGGAAGTATCATACACAACTGGGTTAAGAAGCTCCTCGACCTTGACAGTTATTGTCATCCAAAACCTTTAGACTAACTCAGTGATGAACCACTAAACTCCAGTGCCCCTCTTTCCTCGGCAGCCTGTGGAGCACAAGGGCATCCACATCAGACCCCACAGCACAGTCTGCAGGGCACAAGAGGGGGACATCCAGGTCCATTTCCAGGCAGGGAAGAGGCATGGGGAACAAGTCTGGAAAAGGTAATATTCTTCTTGTCCATATTTGTCCGTGTAGCATGCCCCAAAGTCTTAATGAAGTACTGCAGAGCTTTTCTGTCCCTATGGACACGTAGAGACTGACTATAGAAGAGTTGCCATCTATTTGAAGGACAGATTGTTATTTACAATAGCTCTACTTAATGCAGGCATCATAGCCTCTGCATCCAAAAGAAGGAACCTTGAGAAGTCAAAAAAAGCAAATGATCTTCTCCTTGCAAGAGAAATATCTTAGAAAATCCATGAGAATGGAAAAGCCAAGAAGAGGGATGCAGGATGAGAAATGAAAATTTTCTTCAGCTGTAAATAAATGTGTGACATCTCAGAAAGCTAATTCCAAGAAGTCAGAGGCTAATCTGAACTGATGCTGTGCTAAATCAAGCCCCTTCGTCAGAAACTCCAGTGATGCCAGAAACCAAAGCACAGGACTTCACTAAGCTTTTAATCTGTTCTAAAAGGGCAAATATAAGTCTAGTCAAGTATGCCTCATGCATAACCATTTAGCCTCTGATGTCAAGAACAGCAAGCCTCATGGCCAACATAGCCCATACATGGTTCCCTCATTAACCTCTTCAGATATTGCCTGAAGCAGTTTGTGCAGGGGGCAAAAGGCACCTCTCATCTCCCCAGCATAACTGGTACAGAAACAAAGAAACTGGGAAGAGAGAATGTACAAAAAAAACCACACCAAAAGCCATTACCACATTTGGAGAGGGATCCTGGCCTGTCCCCTGCTCCGCAGCACCCACAAGATATGGCCTTCAATGCACACAGAGTACCACAAAAAAGCTGCCGAGACCACCTCTGAATTTTTTCACTCTTGTCACCAGGTTCTTCTGCCACCTCAGTTTTCCTTTCCTTGGCTAAAGCAGTCCTCCACAAAGAAATGGCCACATGGTTGCCACTTTTTTTCTGAACCATATTTAAATCTCTGAAAGCAGTACTTTACAGCTGCGCTTCAGTCTATGTCAAAGTCACGTGGAGCTGTCTGCAATCACAGGATTTCTTACTTTGCATTTCCTATGTCAAGCAAGGAAATACTGTATTTTCCCTTACAGATAAAAGGGAAGATTGAAGAATGGGACATGTAAATGCTTTTTTCCCCACTATGTCATCTGTGTTAAAGCACCATGCCTATACTTGGTGCAAATAACCTCCAAGCACTGAAATTTGAATACCAAAAGTTCCCTTTTTGTTTGTTTGCCTTTCACGTTTTCTTCCTTATTCACCACCATATCACCTATGGTACACTTAACGTTCTCTGTGATCATAATATGTTTTCACAGGTACTGCACAAGAAATCAACACAGTGGAAACCAACAGTACACAGGCATATGAATCCCCCAAAACAACAGACATAAAAGGGAGACTGGTTCTGTCTGACACTGCTCCTGTGCCTCTTTAAGTGCCCACTCTTCATATGTACAAGGAGCACATACAGTCCTTTTCTTAATGTCTATTTCAGCAGCTCTCTATAGTACCCAGGCCTGACATGCACTCTGCTGTCAATAGTATCTGTGGCAAGTAGATGCCAGTAAAGAGGCTACTTACATAAGCAGGGTACCTGGGAAGTACCCTGACCTGCCAGCCAGCCCCTCATATGAATGCCACCAAGCAATTTTTTCCTCCTCATTTTGTACATTAAATTTATTCTTTTGGCTGAGAGGTACCTAGCATGGTAGAGCTTCAGATAGTTGCTCATTTACATTCTGCTATTTTATCCGAATTCAAAGTTCAAGTTGCCAGAGAGCAAAGTGGAACGCAAGCTCAAGGATCCACTGATGTTACACAAAGGTATCAAAACACCGATCTATGTAGCACAAATATTTCTGCTTACAACACCACAGTATACTATGTGCTTCTTTTCTGTTTGCAGGGCCACGTACGCATACACATGAAACCACAACCTTGTCACCACCACTTTCACACAGTTTTCCTCCATCTTACCAGAGCCTGCCCTACAATCAGCAATTACAAGGAAAAAAGTATTCTATGGAGGGAGAGGTTTTTTGCTGCTTGCCTTGCAGTCAGCCGAGCCTTAGTGCTTCAGGTAAGAAGGAAGCAACTAAAGCAGATGTAGCATTCAAAACAAAGCCTGATTTAATGCAAAAGTCCCTGGGCAAAAGGAAATAAAGAAGGAAATACAACAAACAACGCAAACAGATTTATTTTACTAACTTTTCCACTGAGGCTTTGCCAACATTTTAACATAAGCAGAACACTGCTAAATTCATGACTTGACAATTAGAAAGCCATTAAGACAGTGACAGAACAAACAGCAGCACTAAGAGTTTAAAAAAATAATTTGATTACACCTGCATTTTAGCCAAGTGTATTAACCATAATCTTAAAGCACAGGGATTAATATATAAGCCCAGCTATCTAAAAATTGTGAACAAGGATTTTGCTTACTATAAAGAACATCTGCCCCACAGACAAACGGTGACAATGACACCCTGCTAGGTAGGACTTATGTTAGCAGTACTGCTGCTGCAGCAGTTGACAGGCTCCATCCAGCTCAGTGGGTGACAACAGCAAAGTACCAGGGAGAACGCTGCTGCCAATGCTGTGCCTCAAGAACGGCATGGGTCCCCGTGCATCAGAAACCTGGCATCTTGCATGAGGTATGTGGCACCATTAAAATTAAAACCAGAAAGTGGAAAAACCCATGAGAAAACGACCACTGTGCTGTGACTGCCACCTTCTGCTCATGAAGGTGGCTTCCCATCAGTCCGGTACCAGTGGCACCATTGGCAGGTGTAGGACCTTTGGTTTTGTTCCTCTTTATAAAACTGGTTACAGGCAAGCAAGCCGATGATGCACACTTGGCTGATAGTATTTTATGTAAGTTAGAAAAGAGAAATCTTTAGAAAAGAGACACCTTTCTCCTCTCCCAGCAGGCCCCAAAATTATTCAACCCACCCTGACAACACCTCGGCTTAAACGTACCTCCTGAACTAGCCCCAAAATCACAACAAGGCCACGGTGGGAAGCCGCACAACGGCACTGGGCCTTCCTAAGCCCACGGCTGCCGGAAGGGGAGGAAGAGCCACCCGCCCAAGGCGCCAGAGCCCCTCCGAGCCGAGGCCCCCATCTTAACAGCCGCGAGGGGGGCCCGCCTCAGGCAGCGGGCCGGCAGCCCGGGCATCCGAAGCGAGCGCGGCAGCGATGCCCTCGCCGTGCGGGGCCGGTCGCCTGGGAGAGCCCGCGGGCACAGGGCCGGGGCGGCGGCCCCGTTCTCCCGCCCCCCGCCCGGCCCGGCCCGCCCGCCGCCGGCAGTTACCAGTGCTTCCCATAGAGCCAGTTCCCGCCCCAGCTCAGCAGGCAGACCCCGAACGTGGTTTTCTTCCAGTGGTTCCTCAGGGTTCTCAGCACCTTCACCGCCCCGGCCATGTCGCCCCCGGTAGCCCGGGGCAGACCGGCCGCCCCTCGGGATGGGCCGGCGGGAACCGACGCGCCGCCGCTCCCGCCGTCTCGCCCGGCTCGGCTGGAAACAGCTCCCCCGGCAGCGGCGTTCCGCCCTGCGACGCCCTCCTGGCCCCCGGGGAGGCCGGGCGGTGCCCGCCGGGCCCCGGCCCCGGCCCCGGCCCCGGCTCCGAGGGGGCCTCCCCCGGCCCCCGCCCTGCGGGCTTTGGTCACCCGTCCCTCCGCGCACCGGCCGCGGGGCTGAGATCTCATCCCCATCCATGTTAGCGGGGCCTCAGGCCTTGCGTGGGCCCTGATGCAGGGTGTGCGGGCGCCCTACCTCAACTTAAAAAAATAGAAAAGCCCCAAGGAAAAGTGTTTTCACGCCCCACCCGTGTCCCGGCCGTGGTGGTCGTCCCCCAGCCCGCGAGGTGACCCACAGCCACGGGCTCTTGCCAGCAAGTACCCGGCCAGCACAAAAAGCAAGAGGCGCAGGAGGCTTTCTGCAAGGTAAAGGACAAAAGTGAATAGGTGGGTTTTCATAATCATAGAAATATCCAAGGTGCTCCCCTCAAAAAGCAACCAGAAAATATTTAGGAAAGTTCATCTAAAATAAAAGTTGCCTAGGAAGTACCTAGGGTTTGCTGTTTAAGCCCCGCCAACGGGATGACCATGTGCACCAAGAGAATTATCTCCAACCATGCATGGAAAACAGACCATCCTGGCAAGGATGCCATACAGCCATGAACAGTATGAACGTCCTGCCAGGGAAAGGTGGAGACATGACCAAGTAGCAAGACCTGACCTCATGATGGGAAAAACTGAGACAATACAGTGGTGGTGGCCCCTTCTAGCGTTAACTCTAGCCATGGCTTCCCACCACACCTGAAAGATGGTAAACAGCCTCAGAGATTTCACAAAAGTGCCGAGTGGAGGCACAAGTTGCTAATATTCAAAGAGTCCCTGTCCTACAAGAAAGGAAGACAGATGATGGGCCATTCAGAATGAACTGTAGGCTAAATAAGCGGTATGAGGAAGCCACACTGCTTTTGTAGACCACTGCCCCCGTCTTGACAGGAACCCAGGCTTGCAGACTCAGGACAAGGATGCAGTCTGGTAGGGGCCAGCAGGTCAGGATAATGAACATAACACTGGACAGAATTTTTTTTTCAGAATGTTTTTTCCCTCTTGCAAAATGCTATTTTCAACAAAATCTGAACATTTACAAGAATGTAAAAGTCAATAAAATGGCTCTTGTGTAAAAAGCTTCCTCAAATCCTTCTGCTTAATGATGTCCAGACAGGATGTGAGTAGTGACAGAAGGAGGATGCTTGAAGCCAATCTTGGGACTCTGAGTATGAAAAAATCTGTTTCTGAAAGAATCAAGCTGATGCAGAAGATGGTCCAGAATACACTCTGCTGTTAGTGATAAGGAAAGCAGATTAAACCTGATGGATTAGTTTCCCTACTATGTTTTGAGTTTTCTTTTTCCTTCATTTTGTAGAGTAGAAGATTTGGGACTTGGTTTTCTGAGAAAAACATGAAATAATCAGCTCCAGATGAGTATTTCAGGCACACCCTTATCCAGTAGCTGTTGCTTCCAACTTAAGTATTCCAGGTTCCTCTCTCCAGTGCATCTCAATGTGCTAAGTACATGCAATTGATGCACTGCTGAATGTTCCAGGTGGTGTAGAGTGATTAAATGTCCTACTTCTTTTTTTTTTTTACGTTGTCCTACTTTTTGTGAGGATTCAGATGGTGTGGCTAAGTGCTAACAGCAATGATAGCAAGAGATATTAGTACTCTCATGCTGTTTTCCTTAGCGTATGAAAAGATTGTGTCTTGATAAATACTTTTCAAATTCATAATTCTCATGAGGTGCCACAAATAATTTATAAACGTCTGTAACTTCCTATTTTGCAACCAAGTCTACTGAGTACAGTTGTGTTTATTAACGATGCTTCCAAAACAAGCTTGAATTTTTAAAATAAAGCCTCTTTAGTATGCCAATACATGCACAGAGCAGTCAGAAAAATGCTTAAATGTGTGAAAGACCTGAATATTGCTAAAATGGCTGAATGGAAATTTTCCTGAGTTAATATGCATGAAAACACAACAAAGTTAGTAAAAATGAGAAATTTTAGCTCAAGTACTAGTTGCCTTTCAACATCTCTAGCAGGGGGACTTGACCCTGCTCTGAGCAACATGTCTGGACTGGATGTGCTCCAGACATCCTGTCACATCTCTGCTATTCTGGAATTGTGTGATGTTATCTGAGAATTTGGACTAGTGATTTTAAGATAAGGCTTTTTGAAGAGAACTGTCCTTAGAAGAAAGAAACACTGCAGACAACGACAGATTGTGCACTTGTCTCATTACTTGGCTTTACTTAGGATGCAGCATCCATTCCGAAATCCCTCCTGGCAAACATGTATGTCCTAGTTTTTGGCTGTGGCCATCTGATCACCCCCAAGGTAGATCACACCTGCCATGCTGCTGCACGTACTGGGTACTTCCCTTTTAGCTTTCCTAGTTTTCTGCATGTCAGATCAATAGATGTAGGTATTAGACTATGAGCAATGGAAAATTAAAGGATAAAAGGTTGATCTCAAACATCCTATAGATTGTATACTGTAGTCATTTTTTAGGCCAAGTGAAATGACTACTGCCTTCTTCAGAAAACGGCTCAGAGGAGGCTAGAATTATGTATTTTATTTTCTTATGATTACTAGATGGTTTGTGTAGAAAAGAGTCATTCAAAAAAGCTGCTCTGCAGCCCTAATACTTGACTGGGTATGTGTCATCTAAAATTATCACACGAGTTGTTTGTGAAGACGAGTGCCTCATCCTGGTTACTCATGTACGATCCATTTTTGAAGAGCAATTGTTTTATCATCCTGTCTCTACCATTAGTGCCAAGCCTGTGAGAAGAAGAAGCCTCAGATACATGACCATGCTTCAGGGATGTATTTATTTGTAACTTCAGGAAAATCACATGCTTAACCATCTCAATTCTCTTCTTAGCCAGAGAATATGGGTGAAATGGTAGAGATATTTTTTTCTACTATTTTTCAATGCCCTACAACTCAGAAGGGCAGAGAAGGATTTAATCTCTTTTTCTGTCCAGCACTATCTGTCCTCAAGTCCTCAGCTAACTCATTTGAGTTGCTGTTCTGCTCTCGTGGTCATTTCCCTGGGTATGGATTGAACATACCCAATCACTCTACCAGTGACTTTGGTGGGTGGCAGTGACAGTGAGTGGGACCTTTGAAATCAGGAACAGAAGTTCTGTTCACAGTCACCACTTGGTACCAGTGGGGTTTTTTTCCAGTTCATGGTCTGAGAGCTAATTCTAGCCATGTGGCCTATAGGTAATCCTCATATGTCTGAACTGGGTGGCCGCATCCTACATCTCCAGTAAGTCCTGTATCAGCACTGTATGAGGGCAGAGGGGAGGCTTTGCACGATGGTAACATGAAGGATGTGTGCCTGCATGTGCATGAAAGAAAGGGACATCCCCAGTCCAGTGGAGTCATTCTGTTGTCCTTACAGTGACTGAGATTTGAGACACCTCTGCCTCCTGATTATTCTGGCATTTGTGACTCAGCTAAGGATGGGCTGAGGGTATCAAATAGTGGTGCTGTCAAACACATCTCTGCCATCACGGTGATCGTATGTCTTCAGATGCTTTCTTACAAGTAAAGTGCAAATAGCTGCTTTTATTGCAAAGAGACCAAGTTACTGCTCTGTAAGAGCTGTGTGTTCGCCGCACCAATGTAAGCCCCTGCTCCTGCCAGACTGAGGCAACATTGTTTCTGCTTGTAGTCTGGCCCCCTCTCGTCTTTTTACACACACTTAATGTCACTGTGGGCACAGTGGCAGGGGAGAGCATCTTCACACAACCTTCAAGCTTTTGTGCAGGTGATGAGAAAATCTCCAGACTATAAATCTCTCCATGCCTCTGGCCTAGTGAGGAATTTGCTTTAATTCCACAACACCTGAACTCCAAGCATGATTTATGGTGCGGAAGAGCCCTTTTCCTTGTTGGGTAGGTCTCTCCAGATCAAGCTGTGGCATGGGAGATCCAGCCATGCAGGCGCATCCACCTCCAGCTTTTCTCTCCCCACAAGCCATGGGCATCGGCTGGGCTGCAGAAAGAGGTTTTTCTCTCCTTGTCTTGGGGGGCTCCTGTGCTAGCTGAAATCTCTGGTGGGCCTCCCACTCAGCGTTTCTCTGCTTCTGTTCTCCAGGTTTTGCGTCCAGGGCCTGAAGCTGTTCTTCCACCCTGTGTCCCACGTCCCTCTTCGTTCCACCCTTGGCCACTGTCCTGTATAAGAGAAGGAAGTGCAGCAGCCACTGGAGCTTATCAGAGACAGTTCTTGCCTGTGAGAGCAGAGAAAGTTCATGATGGATTCTCTTGCCCTCATTTCCAGCTCTGCCTGGAGGTGTGAGTCCCCAGGGTAGTCATGCCTGCAGTCAGTACTTGCTCCACTGGCTTGGAGAAAGATCTGAATCACACTGGCAGGGTTTTTGGATGGGTAACTCAGAGAAACTCTGCATGAGAATAATCTCTCCCCTTCCTTCCCCTCCATGCTGTTCCTTGGCTCTTCTGTAAGCAGAACACGGCATGAGCTTCAGCCTCCCTAGAATGAAATTCAGGAGCGTGCCTAGTGTATTTCTACAGCAAAACCCATCACCTTTGTGCCCTGCCCCCTCTTCCCACAACTGAACTATTACACAGAAATATTCCCTGATTCTCAGAGTTTATTAACCTTTTTTCCAGGGGAATGAATAGAGATATTCACAGCTTTTGAACAGCAGCAGAAACCCATTAAATTGCTCTGTGGCAATCTTGTCGGGAACTTGTTCCTTTAGCAGGGACATATTTCAGAAGGCTCTGCACTCACTCCCAACCTATTTCAATTCAGAAAATGCAAGTGCCACTGAGGCATTAGTGTGAGCAGTGCTGGACCCTAAGCTTTGAATGTAGCAGGGCAACCCTAAGCTTGTGGTCTCAGAACTGGCCAGAGATATGAAGTCATTCCTGGCACCAGTTAGGTCTCCTCTGGATCTGCTTGAAATGAAGGAACAAGGACTGTGTTCTGGGACTGGGACTGATCCATTCACCCAGCAGCGCAAAATGCTGCACAGAAAAATCTGTAGCAGCTCCTGTGCTAATACTGGCCACTCTACACTCTGCTTTTCAGTGAAGGTCTCCACAAGAGCTTCACTGAGGACATCAGTTTTGTTACTGGTACAGGTACCTACCATTAAGAAAGTCCTGCTGACCCAGGCTAAGGTCACTCATCTCTGAGCTGATGCTGTTACATATTAAGGGACTCTGCAGAGAAAATAATAAGATACAGGGATGGAGAGAAAAAGAGAGAGACCAAATACATAGTGCAGACGTGCTCACGGAATGTGCTTGCCTTGCCTCTCTATGCAGCGTCTCTTTCGAAGGGAGGTAGCCATTATCGAGCATGCTGGTAACACCTAACCACTCCTGAGCTTGCATCTGCAAGCAGGCATTTTCACTTCTGCAGACAGAATCTGAAAATCCTGCTGCTGCTATATACCATCCTCATTACATCCTATAGCCAGATGATCTTCTGTTCAGAAGAGCTCCTGAAAACTACTAATACATCTGTAGCAATGATTCATTTTTCACTGAGGCAGTGACATCCTAATCTATGGGCCAGATGGAGTGGGGCCTTGGGCAATTGTAATCAAAGAGCAACAGCCACGGTTTGAAGGAAGGAGAGATTCCCAGTTGGTTTCCTATTAAATGCTTCTATTTTCATTTTGCTTTGACTCAATTGTGTGCATCACCATGGCCCACTGAACACATCTGGCTGACATCTTAGATCACATACCCAGCACATTACTGTGTTTGTTCAAAGTTTCACTTCTTCCAAAGTCAGTGGCTGTGCTCTGTGACGACAGGTTGCTTTATCCTTGTCCTTAGGTGGCATTGGGGGAAAAACAGAATCAGTCACAGGCAAAGGCGGGCTGAGAAAATCCATCACTGTAATGAAGAACCACTCCCATTCCTCTTCACCAGCAAAATATCTTTGGCTCTGTAGAAGCTAGAATATTAATTTGTGTTAGATTCTGGAGTTTAAAATATGGCTACTTAGGAACAGTATAATCCCACTGAGTTACTATAAATTGGTTTAGTTCCATCCCTACCAAAAGATATCTAATATTGGCAGTGACATCTGCTTATGACTTATTACTGGCCATTTCATCGATCTGTGAAATAAAGGTAATTTAATGCTTTCAGGGGTTGATGAATGCAAAACTTTGCTCTTTTTTCTTTCTTTTAAATTAGTTGAATTAGAATAAAATCTGATATTTTGCTTTTTTCTTTGTCTCCCAGCTTTCAGCTGTTTCAAAAGTAATATTTTACTCTTCCCATGAGAAGAAAGTTGCTTGAGTTACAGATCCTATCATATATACTGGTTCCTTAGCTCTTGGAAGACTAATGAACCGGATTAGAGGTCTTCCAAACATGTTTTCTGTATAAACTCTGTAGCATTTTCAGCAAATGTATTTCGACAAGCTCTGTGGCTATAGAGTCTGTTGTACAGTTTTACATTGCATTTATCTTCCAGAAAGATACTAAGCGATATGGTTTTTAAAATATTTGTTGTTAGTCTAGTGTTATTAATTGGCATGCTAATTATGAGAGAGACATTGCTTTTGAATTCCATGTGGTTTCTTTCACTGCAGACAGTGCATTTTCTTTGAATTTGTATCACATTGTGATCTAGTGTCAGTTCAAAAGCTGGCTTTGCTTTTTGTGCTGTTTAAACATTCTTTTCACTTGATATGTTGCTTTAAGGATCTGCGATAAGATGCTGCTGAGGGCAATGTAAGACTCTGGGATTTGACTAGGCTAGATTAGAACAGATGTGTATTTCTGTGGTTTGCGCCATAGTTACAAGCCACCACCTGTTAGCTGTGCTCTCCAAATGCATTATTGACTCCGTTTATAGGACATCTTTGCTAGCTTTGTTTTCTTGCTTTCCCTTTCTAAGAACAGATGGGAAGAGTAATTTAAGTACTGAATACCATAAGGTACCTGGAGTAAAGTAAATTAAGGAAATAGCATAAGCGAAAGAATGAAACAGTGAAACCGCTAACAGGAGATTTACAATTAAGAATCTACAGAGAAGATAAGCTTTGCCAAGAGATGGAAATCACTTGGTCCAGAGTGAATCTTGCAGAGGCTGGACAGGGCTCTGATGTTACAGATACATGGAGAATCCCAAATCATTGAGGAGACTCAAGATACCAAACATGTAAAGTGGTTTATGGATTTATGCATGTTGTCGCAGGTAATGTAAGTTGGGATAACGTCCATTATATGATGAAAGCTGCAAGGAGTGCTACACATTATATCATTTTACAAAAACATGTGAATATCAACAGAAGGAATATATACGATGGGTAAAGAAAACATAGGCAGCACCACTTGCTTAGATGAAAACTATATAGCAAAAATGCACAACACAGCAGCCAAAAATGAAATGGTCTAACTGGAAGTAAATAGGACATTTATTTTTTAACTGTTATACAGAAGCAAATGTGTTGCCAGAAATACTTTTAGAAGATGCTTGTAGGAGAGTCACACATAGCTGAAAGTAAATATGGGAAACAGAATGCACAGCGCTAAGCTTATTAAGCACAAAAAAGTATGTGAACAAAACTGGGAAATATATTGGAAAAGGCATACTGACCCAGGAGAGATCTGAAATGAATACAGAACAGACTTGGAAGAGTCTCCTTCCCTTAGCCTCATGCTACTACCTCCTCCCTGCAATTCTTGTCTTTAGAATTAAATTAGAGGCAAAGAGAAGATGTTAGTAGGATCATTGGACAGAGCGTTGTAGAACAGGTACCATCACATTCCCTTTTGTAGGGACAAAGCACAGTATCTTCTAGTGCCAGAACTACCTCGACAAAGCTAAGCAAACAAAACAGAAAATTCTAGATAGTACAAATAATGTTTGCATAAATGACATTGACAAAAAAAGTCAGATAAGTAGATCACGAGTGAGATGACAAAGGAGGGCCTGTGCACATAGATGAGGAAAATGTGTGAAAATTCATAGGAAGGTTGGTAACAGAGAGACATTTGCCCCTAATGTAGCTGCTTGCAGCAACCACCTGGAGCATGGCTGCGCGGTGCTGTTTAATGGATGTGCAATGTCAGTATTAATACAGAGCCTGCGAAACTGAAGGAGTTGATTAGGGCACTCTCTTCCAATGGTCTGCAGCACAAGAGTTAAGTTACGCACTCATTTCTCCAAGGACGCTATTAGTGGTGCTGCAAAGCTATGCTCAAAGTGGCGAAACAATGACTTTGGTGCCACAGATGCCAATGAAATGTAATATTAGCATTTTCTAGTAAATAAAGAGATTTTGGCTTTAATTCACAGAAAACAGCATTTGCTGAAATTGGCCATGGTGCGTTCACTGCGATGGTCAAGCCAGTTCCTCCTGGGAATTACTGTTTGCAGTTAAATGCAGAGCTGGCAGGCATTTTGGGCGCCTAGACCCACTCCCAGCTGCCTGCATGCAAATGCAGTTGGTGCAGTTTAGAATTAGATTTTGTGTGTAATGGTCTGACTTAGGAAAACAACCAACTAAACATGCAAAGTGTCATCCAACCTTGAACAAAAGACAGGATCGCCAGAGATATAGCTGAGAGACTATAGAGAAAATAACATTATTGGCAGCATTACTATTAAAAATTACGTAGAAACTCCCATTAGTTAGGAACAAAATGGATGTGTGAAAGTCCTTTGGACTGAAAAATCTGAGCAAAGAGCCAGGAAAACATTCCACAGACCTTTAAAGGCTCCGAGGAAGCTGGTAAAACCCACCATATATACTGAAAATGCAAGCGATTTAGGTTGTTCATTTGGGTGATGGAGGGAAAGCTGCAGAGCTGTGTATCTGCTTGTGTGTCCATACAGTAGTTATCATTGCTTTATTAAGACAGTGGGACACAAGCAGCTGTGTATTCACTGGAGATTGTCACCTCCAGGACACGATTCATTATGTGAGCACCTCCAAATCCAAGATGGGAAGGAGGAAGGGAGCAATGAGTCTGTTGTTTCATCCAGGAGAGATGTGCAGTCTCAAGATCTGCAGGTTCAAGGCTATGTGACTGCTTTGTCCCAAGCCAGCAGCAGCAGCACATTCCTTGCACTAATGCTGACCCTGAAATGTCACTAAGCATCGATTTAGAAATAAAGACATTTTCTTAAGACTACGACTGTGATGGCCAAGCATTCCTGTCACTGCTGCACTGTCAGGCTTTTGTTGCTGTTACACGTGGGCGATGGGAGATGAACAAGACAGAAAGCAGAGCTCTTGAAAGCCAGACAGAGTTTGATCACTTGAACTTAGCAAAACCTCACAGTTCATGATCCAGTGTATTTGCAGGAGTAAAAATGGGAGCAGGACTCTTGTAAATATGTTGGATCATCTCATGTGTGGGTGCTGAGTCCCACCTCCACCATCACATCCTGGGCTATGGGGAACCACAGCTGCTCGCCCACTTCCACCGTGGGTACGACTTTGTCCCACAGCCTCACAAGTGGATGGGAGAGCCCGGATGACAACCCTGGACTACCCAGACCAAGCATCAGTCACCAGGTATTTCACTGTAATGAAATGCTTATCCTGGTAATTTGGGAATAATTGTGTTGTAGGTTAATAGCCATTGATATCTTCCCTCACCAA
The DNA here is from genome assembly GCA_033124195.1 of Coracias cyanogaster. Classification (NCBI taxonomy): domain Eukaryota; kingdom Metazoa; phylum Chordata; class Aves; order Coraciiformes; family Coraciidae; genus Coracias; species Coracias cyanogaster. Next base: position 10,723 of record JAVSBS010004261.1, on the reverse strand, counting down.
GTTTATTTACTCCACAACATACTTACTGTGTCTTAAACAGAAATCACCCTCAAGGTATCATCTAATTATCTTCTCATCATTCTGCAAATCTGTTTCATATTACCAATAATCTTATTACTACAACTACAACATTCATTAAGCAAACAGAGGACAATAAAAGTACATACAATAATGGCAATCAAATTGGGTTTGAATCTCAGAGTGAGTGATGGATAATTCTGAAGCAGATTGTTCTCATAGGTTTTTGCCCACTATTCTCTAAGAAAGGTTTAAATAGCTCAAGAAAATCCTATTTCAAGTATAGGGTTCTTTTCCAGAGTCTAGAGTTACCACAAAATGGCACAGTCAGGACCAGAAATGGTCACAGAGCCCTCTCCTTGTGAGCAGGGAGGCCTCTCAGCAGAGACAACATTGCTGGATTCCCATGGCAAACACCAGTCCCTGCACAGGCCAGCCCAGGGAGCTGCTGGAGACACTGTGAAGCTGAACTCTATGACAGTGATCCAACATCTCTTGGGTACATCAGATGCTTCCAGGTGACATACTGGATGGTCTTGCACAGAACTAAGAAGCCATCACTTTCTTCCTGGGATGTAGCAGCTCCTGATGTTGCACTGAGCAAAGCAAAACCACAGAGAGGTTCCTGAGCCCTCCATATTTAAAAGACTTGGGGCCTGATCCTCAGCTCATGGAAGTAAATGGAAATGCGTTCATGAAGAGCAGACGCTAGATTTTCAAGCTGTTGTTGCCTATCAGCCGTGCCAGGTTATATTTAGCTCTGTTACACCTGCACAGAGCCACTTGAACATGTATCAAAGCAATTCCCATCCCCAGCTTTGATCCATACTGTCTAGTCCAACAACAGCTCATGATTTGTCTCACCGGTAAAATAACTGCTGACAAATGTCAGGGTTTTGTTTTGTTGGTTTGTTTTTTTTTTTCAGCTGCAAATGCATGAAAATATATTTGGAACATTTTGTGGGTACATTGCACACCTGATGGAAACATTTATGACTGTTTCCTCTCTGGGTGCATCAGAAATATTCTCATCCAACTTCACTATTTTTATCAGCTCTACTCTTATACTTCATGTTCATTCTGGCCTGGAAAATTTTTTTGAGAATCACAGATGAGTTTGTGACCTCTTTGGTATGCTCAGCCAAATGGCTGGAAAAGAATTCCAGCCCTTGAAGTAAAGTAGGTGCCATTAAATCAATGAGGGGATGGTATGTTACATGCTCGTGTGTATGTGCAAATCACTACGTGGGAGAGGGCCAAGGTACTGGAGTGGTGCCTGGATTTAGTTTGGACTCAGGAGAGGTTTCTGATCATTGTCTTTTTGTGGGGCTCCAGCCCCTTTCTAATTTGTATTCCTCCAAATAATTGAAATCCCTTTTTGTTTTAATAAGCGAGTTTGCATTTACCTCAATAATTCAGCTTTACTACTGCAAATATAACAGAAATATAGAGGCACCCAGTTACATTTTTCAGCAGAGTGGGCAAAGGGATAACAAACAAGGATTTTTAAAAATACAGAACTCTCCTGGATCTGTAAAGAGAGAATACAATGGGAAGCTGGAGGATAATATCCCACACCTGCTGCTATAACTGCCCATAAATCTTGTCCTGTTCCCATTCATGTTGTGTGACCCTTCTGTCTGGGCTACACTTGTCTATGACTATGGTCCTGTGGATAAATACTTCACAGATGATGTATGCAGCCAGTTTTAGAAGAAACAAGCGGGGTCCTAGGCCATGGGGGTTCCCATTATGCTGTTAGAAGAGACACAGGTCTTCCAGTGTGTGAGGAGGAACAACGGGTCAAAGCTTCCCCTCTGCCCAGCTCTCCCATAACTCATGTCCTGTGTTGCACGCTGCCAGCATTTGTTCTGCAGTGATGCTGCCTGGGTTCAGTCAGGAGGCACAGAAGTGCAATTAACCTGACAAATGAGTGCCCCTGGTTTAGTGCTTCCTATGTGGTTAGGAGTGATCTGTCAGCCCTGTGCTCTGCCTGGTGGCAGGTCCCACTCAGGACCCTGTTTCATCCTCCTCCTGCCTGCTGACAGGGTACCCTTGCTCTGTCTGGAGCTGCTGAGGAGAAGAAATGTTTATTTTTCTGAGTTTCTGATCTCCAGCATCCTCACAATCCCTAATGGGGGCTCTCTAGGAAGCAGAATTTGGAGAAGATCCCTTTCTAGCCAGCTGTCCTTGGAGATGCAGGAGGAAGCAGGGACAAAATGATACTTCACCAGCTCCCAGTGTGATTCACAAGTCTGGAACTGAACTGTGAGAAAGTGGAAATCAGTAACATGGTTCCTCCTGGCCATTCTCCTGGTGGGATGGAAGCCAAACTGCAGACCTTGGGAACAGGGTTTACCCTCAACCTCCTCTGATCTCTGCAAGCAAAAGGCAAGGGTTTTCTGAGCTGGCAGGAGTGAATGTGACAGCAGAGGAGAAACGAGACAGGAAGGAGAGCAAAGGGCTTTGCACAGAGGTGACACCCTTGGGGGTAAAGCTGGCTAGCTGAGACCTTGGCCTATTTGCAACAGCGTGTGCTATTTGTGACTGGATACAGGCAGCAGTGAGGCAGTAAAAGGCTTTTTATTTAAGGTGCTGACACTTCAGGAGAAAATGAGAAAAAGAGAGGTGCTAAAAGAAAAATACATTGGTTTTCATGCTGCTGTCCTTTAGCTTCTTCCTTAAATTTTATAGGATGAACTCAATTTAAGTACTTGTCAGCAAAGGTCTGACAGGACAGTCAAGAGCCATCCACAGTGCCAGTTGGGAAACCTGCCTGTAGGGCAAGCACTGGCAGCCAGCTCAGCACTGCCTAGGGGTAAAGCACTGCTCCTCTCCACCTTCTCCCCTCACTGCTCCTCTCCGTCTTCTCCCCTCTGCCCACGAAGACCAGGCAGTGAACCTAGTGCATGACCTCCTGCAACCCCATTGCCATGTCCTGTGAGCCCCTGGGCTGCAGGAGCACACTCTGTGTTCAAGAATAGATGAGCACATTATTAATAAATATGTGACTCAGATCGAGCTCTGTGGAGAATCTGCAAGGCTGGTGGAAATTAATTTGTTGTTACTGGCAAAATGGCAAAAAGGTGGCTCTGGGACTGTTTTATGCAGACTGGGACTGTGCCACCTGGAAACATTTATATTAGCACTACCTTAGTAGCCTTCACAATAATCTCTTGCAGATGTTAGCCTCCATCCCTGCTTACTAGCGGGCAAAACAAGGCAGGCAGGTGGGCTGCAAAGTCTTCTACAAGGCCATTTGGGATGGTGCTGTTAGAGCTAAAGGAGGGAGGAAAGTCTGGCTGACTGCCCATGGTGAAACACAGCATCCCTCAGGGCATCCTCCCTTCTCTGCAGATATGTTTCAGCTTGCCAGGTTTAGCCTGGGAGCATTCAGATCCTGCCTCAGACAATGTGGATCTCCATTCTGACCATGAATGTTTCTGTATCATCCTCCCTGGAGGGCTCCTCTTCAGGGGCTCAGACCCAGAGCAAGGATCTCAACAACCACAGAAGCTCCCAGATGAAAGAAGGAGCCGACGTGACGCACCTTTGGCAGGAACGGCAATGACAGCTGCGATGGGCAAAGGTGTCGCCCAGGACACAGAGCTGCTGCTGCCACCTGCGTCCACTGACTTGGCTGGGCCTCCCGGGAAACTGTGCATTTTCATGGAAAAAGCTGAACTCTGAAGATAATATTTTTAGACTGGTTTCCTAAGGAAATGAAGATTCTGTCACTTCATGTCTGCCCATCTGTCCCCATCAACCTTTGAATCCACTGGCTACTTGCACACAAGTTTGATGGAGCATTAGAAGTCTCAAAAATATTTAGATTTCTAATTATGAACATTGGTAGCTGGGAAGAGACGAGAAGTGCAAGGTAATGCATGACTCTCCATCTGACAGAAGGAAAGGAAGGGAGGACTCAGCAGTCTGCTTAGTTTGAAAGCTCCTTATAAACCTCAGGCCACCAACATGGTGGGTAGACAATTCCCAAAGGGAACGAGCTGGGTTAAATGAAGCAGAAACTGCAGCCTGTCAGAGACACCCCAAATATGAAGCTGAAAAGACAAGGCTTTGTTCAATCCACAGAGCAACTGGTTTCACTCTCAGCCTCCTTTTCTCTGACAGGTTTGCAGGAAGCTTGTAAGAAAACATAACAGAAAAGGAGGAAATCTGCCTTGCTGTGAAGATGGATATTCAGCTTCGTTTCATGTTTTACCTGGCAGTTGAGGGTGCGCGTGTGTCTGCATGTGCCCATGCATGTGTGCGCTCACTTAAAGTTTATTTCGCCATCAGAAGGCATTGAAGTGCTAAGCGATTTTCTGTGCAGAGTGGTTTCAAATTTAAATGGCCAACTCCAAGTGCCGACTGTCACTATGAAGACTTCTCCTGTGCATTTTATTCTCTTCTCTCACCCTTTGGCTGCCTCTGCTTTTCCAAATCACACACTCCTTATGGCAGAGTTTATTTCTCCCTTTATGTTCCTGGCAGGCATTTTGAGTATTGCTGTGAACACTTAGCAAAAGCCATGGTAAGATCCCTAGTTTCCTCCAGTTCTGTTTAAAACCTCTCAAAATACCCACCACCACCTTTGGGTTGTCTCCAGGGAGCTGAGTGGGGGGAGATGATGGCCCAAAGCTTAGACACCGTGATCTCTCTCCAACTGTATCTGCTGGTGGTTCAGCTCTCATGCTGCTGCTGGGCATGCCCTTGGGCCACCAGCTAATTTCCTGGTGAAGACCTGAGCTCTGTCAGAGGGCTTTACTTTCACGGCCAATGCAGGCATCACTCTGAGAAGCCAGCTCCAGGTGAGATCCTCACTTCTGGTGATGGCCACTTTGAATTTCAGAACTGAGAAAACCAAGGGTTTATTTGAGGGTGATAAGAAATCGAAGGGAATTAAGCAGTCAAAGAGAAGTGCAGTTTCTTACAAAGAAGTGGTCAGTGGTCAACCTCTGCAAGTCAAAAGCAGTGCAGCAGAGAGAGGGTGGCTGAGGCACGCTGGGTATCCTGGGGCAAGCGTGGCTCCTGTGTGGTGAGCTCTGGGGTGGCAACAGTCTCTGACACTCCTGGCTAGAGACAGGCTAACTGCTTTTTTTTTGACATGGGTTAGCAGGCTGATAAAATCATAGCTAAGCTGGCATAGTTCTTCCACTTCTGTCTGATGCAAATGAACAAGACCATGCTCCTTCTGAGCAGGGAGGGAGCAAAAATTTTAGTAAATGTAGCTTGTTAGGTGGTCTGGTTTTGGTCTCTGCAGGAAAAGAGCTCAGCCGTGACTCTTTAGAGGGCCCCTGGGGAAGAGCCCAATAATGTAGTGGAATAATGAATGTCAAACTATGAAAACATTTCATTACCAGCATCCTTACCCCATGCAGCCCCAGTCTGCTGCAGTTATCATGTGCTTCTGACAAGAAAGGTCACCGTGAGATTATCTCTGCCTCTTAAACAGTTGCAGTTGCATTACAGTGAGAGGGTCCTCACTCCTGCATGGGTATAAAACTTCAGCAGATACCCCAAAGCAAGGGGGAATCTGCACTTCAGGGTGCTGCTCAGGCGCAGAGCAAGGGATTTCACTGCTCTGAAGAACTGGAGTTGTTGCTGCCTGTCTCTCTGTTCAACCTGCCAAGACCCCGCTGTGTTGCAGAGGAAGCCAACGGGTAGATTTCTCTCTCCTAAAAATAGTTCTCAAAATATTCACTACTTTCTTTCCTAAGTCATCAGTTACTTCCCTTCACGACCAGGTGGAGTCTTGAGTAGATGGAGGTATCTTTGAAGGTGATGGTGCTATTTCAGCTGGGGAGTTAGACCATGAGAGATGAGCGCTGCTGCTGCTACACTTCCCAGCTATCAGCTGCCAAGCGTGGGTGCCCAGCGTGGCTGTGTCTGTGTAAGGCAGCCTCAGCCCTTGCCTGCTCGACTGAGCCAGCCTAACAGGGGCACAGCAAGCCACTGCTCTGCCACGGGTGGCTTGTGCGACGTTGAGCTATTCAAATTCCTCTGTACTCTATTTCCTCTGTGGTGAACTACGGTTATTGAGGCTTCCCTTCTCTTGCGTGCTGTCTGATTTGTCTAGCCAGATTGCAGGCTTCTCTGCGGTGCTATGGCACTGTCCAGCATGTCCCCTTGTGCCAGAGAGCAGGACCCCAAAAAGTGAGCAGCAGCCTGCTCACCATGGAGCCTGGAGCAGCAGGGCTGGGTGCTGCAGGGAGCAACAGTGCATTGGGGCTTAAAATTCAGCTTTCATGTAGCTAACGCAAACCTGGTGTTTTATGCACAAATCTTTCCTGAACTCAGGCCACTCTCTTTCTGCAGTGTAGGCCCTTCTACAATGGTGTCTCTACCTCAGACCTCAAGGAGCAGCTGGCTGCATCAGTTCGTGTTCTTTTTCCCCCTTCTCTGTAGAAGCAGTGAGCAGCTGAGCCCCCTGTGCTAGCGGCCACGCTCCCAAGGCTTTCCTTGCCTGGCACCTGCTTTCTCCCCTGCCACAAAGGGAACTCTGCAAACTTCCATTTTTAGCCCTGATGAATCACATTGCCCCTGCAGATGGCAGAGAGCAAAGGCCCAAGCAGCCCCTACCACGGGTATTCGCTGCTAAACTGGAGAGGTTTCACTAAGCAGATGTGGACTGCTGGGAGGGCGGCTGTGCCCGGTAGCACGGGCAGGAGTAGGCAAGAAGAGGAGACCTTTAATCGAAAGGGTTTTAATCCCTCATGGTGCCAAACATGCCACTGTACAGCCTTAGGTGCCTTCATTTGCCTTGGGGGGTTCCCAGCTTCTGCATGCCCCCATCCAGCTCTTTCCCCTGCTGCTCTCTGCTTTGCCCTGCAGACTTTATTCATAGGAGCAGGCAGGTGATAAGTGCTGATAATGCAAGTGATTTCACTTGAAATGTGGCAAAAATAGGCACATCCTCCAAGTTCTGACTTTCCAAGATTTCTCAGTTCCTCAGCCATTAATGACAGGGAAGAGGTCAAGGAATTTATGCTAATACTGATGAGGTTTTTGAGAGAGAGTTCCCTTTTATGCTTCTCCATTCAGACCCTTCATTTGGTTCCTTTCTGCAGCTGGTATTTTAGACAGCACCTCTTTAGGGGCAGGAAGGACTCCATCCTGAGAACTGCAGGAGATTGATTGTTCTTGCTACAACCCAAAGTCTGTTGCTGAAAACCAGTCAGCTTGGGAAGAACCATCAGCTAGAAAAATGTGCCACCTGGCAGGATGTTTTAGGTGCCTCCTTATATTTTACTGTCAGGTCTTGATAGGTACTCCTGCTAAATCAAGTAAAAACAACCAACACAGACAATTTCAACATTTAACACCATGCCCAGCAGAATAATCACATTTTTAAAAGGTCTTGCCTGAATTTTTGCTAACAGTTTAGTTGCAGGTTAATTAATTTAAAACTCATTGATTAACAAGTTAAAAAGTTGTGGGTTTCTTTTTGATCTACTCTTTCGCTTTTCCTCTGCTAGGAGAATTGAAACCACTTCTGTCCTTCCTCTTAATTTCTTTTTATACATTTAGTTAGTTTTTATTCTTTTACATTTGTTATGAATACCCTGATCCTTGGGTGTTCAACCTGGGACACCTGCAGCCAAGCCCGGCTCTAGCTGCACACTCCAAGCTGTATAGAAAATGTATGTCTGATTGTTGGCCTGAGGATACACGCGCAGTGGGGAAGCATTAATATCAGTGCAGCACTGTGCCCGCCACATTTCCCAGAGCCTTCACCGCTAAGCACTAGGAAACCCTAAAGGTTGTATTTCATATCTGGTTTTGTTTATTTATAGGGGAAGGTGGGGTCTAAACTGCCGAGATGTCTCTATAAATTTCAGTCAAATCACAGACTTGAACATGCTAGGTGGCTCCAAAAAGGGATTAGAGTTGTTAGAGTACATGCAGTTCCCAAGGCTCCAGCAGGAATGAATCCCTTCTATGACAGGCAGAAAAACCTCCTCATAAATAGTCAGGTTGAGATACTGTTTGTGTTTGTAGTGTTTCTGATCAGAAGCCATCTAATCATTATTATTGTTAGTGGTTTTAAAAGAGCTTTTCCAGTACCTTGTAGCTCAGAGGCCACCCACCTTCCAGTTCTGCTCTTTGTCCTTCATCCTTCAGCTGGGGATGAGGATGGTGGGAGGTGTCCAGCCCTGCTCCTGACACAAGCAGACACAGCCGCTTAAAACACACAACATGATTTTTTTTTATTTGTTTACTCAGTTTACATTCCACAACTGACAGTTTACTTATTTATTTTTTATTTTTCCATGAACAAGTTGTTTAGTTAGTTACCAGACAAGATTTTAATCGATGGAAATAGAGTATTCTGTGCCAATCTGGATAAAACCAAAACCGAACAAAATCAAAACAAAAGGAAAATTGTGAGATGTAGCCAGTTTTTCAGCAAAGTCCTGTGATGCTTTCTGCGACTTTTGTCTTTCAAAGTTAGAGGGGTTTGTTCATTCCCCCTGTTAGTTCCCTGATCTCAACCCTGCCACTAAAATGATCTTTCAGGGCCACGGTCCTGCAAACACCGATGCATGCACACAAACACCCGTGTGTCTGCAGATTAGCACCTTGGAGTAACGGAACAAGAAGTCTGGTTTTGTTTCACGTTTAAACAACTTCTGTTCACCTCTTCTGCAACAGATTACAGGAAGAAATGGAAAAGTACAATACACTTGATAAGATGTCACATTACTTGTGAAATTAGCCACCACACTCACATCCTACCGGAATGAACTAATGCAATAGTCAGTTGCTGTTGAAGTGTTGTTAGCACCGATGGCCACAGGAGCCACTTTGCCTCTTGAGGCAGCACAGAAGTCCGAACCTCACAGGACGTGCCACCCTCCATTACTTCTGACAACTGGCTTACTGCCCAAAACTCCTTAAATGCTGCATGGATTGCCTAAAAAGTGCTCCACTTGGTTGAGCAGCTGCATACACAGTGCCCAAAACATAATCAGAAATTGACATATTTTTGGATTTTCAGAATTTGGAAAAGTTTAATATATTTTAATGTAAGTTCCATTCTAGCAAAGCAATTAGGCATGTGCCTAGCTTTGAGCATGGCAACAGCACCATTAATGGGACATTCATGCTTGAAATCAGGCAAGTGCTTATGTGCTTTGTGGGATCAAAGCTCTGTAGCAGTGCTCTGTTGAAGTCAAGATCCCGAGTGTCCTAATCCTGGCTTTCACATTTAAAGCCACCACAGATTTGGATAAACCAGCTACAGTCTGGATTTTTGAAAGTGCTGAAAACAGAAGGCTCCACCTGCAGCTACTAGAAGTTGGGGAGGGGGCATCAAACCAGAAAACAACAGGTCTTTTCCCATGCTTTTGGCTTCCTGTCTCTAAAATGGCTATAGTACCTACCTGTCTCAGACAGGTCTGATGTGACTCACACTTGTAAAATTTTCTAAGGAGAAAATATGCCAGATAGATGCAACATATCAATGCATTTTTCTGAATATGCCTGAGTGTTGTGGCATTCTAGGTCTTTTCTAATCCAGTTTTGATACATATGTACTGCACTTAGAGGAAACATAAACATCTGGCCAAGATGCATCCACATGACAAATGTCTTGTATCAGTCATATTGTTTTACTTGGGTATGTCCTAGAGAAGTGCTGACATACTTCAACTTGCAGGCATTTAAATGAATTATTATACTAAGACTCCCAAACTGTCAATTAGAGACAGCGGTGATAGCAGCTTCTGTCATCACCAAAGGATGGGTATGGGAGTTTTAAAATTTATTCTGAGCAAAAAGATGCTTTTCCTTAAGGAAAAAAGGTCAAATGAGAGAGCCAAGGAAGGGGAATCCTCCAAAAGCTTTTGGTCAATGTAGTTGCCCACGGCTAGGGCAAATATTACTTATGGCAGAAGAAATCCTAAAGAGCAAATATCTGGATGAGGTGCACCTACTGTGGATGGAGGAGAGTCCAGTGAGACTGATTTCTCATTGACCCTTGTGCAAATCACTAGTGCCATCACACAGGCATGTTCTGCCATGACTGCACCTATTTACTATAGGAGTGTGTGATGGCACAGGCATGAGACAGTGAGGAGTCAGACTCACACTCTGAACTGTCCGAGTGGTTCATGAGCAGCAGGGTGAGGGGTTTGCAAGATGATGCTTTAGCTCTCTGATGTGAGATGGCCCTGTGAGCTCCACCCATCCTCCTGCTTACCCCCTAGGATTGCTCCAGTGCTGGGCATGGCTGCTGTCCCATGGGAGGCCGTGCATCCGCTCCCTGCTGCAGGGCCACGGGAGTGGTTATGGCTTTCATTAGGAGGTGAGACAGGGTTTTTTTAAAAGGAAGTGGAAAATTATCCAAAAGATAATCCAAGTGCAGCATGGGGATGAGGGGCCAGGCAGGCCCCTCTTGGAAAATGACACCCTCAGCAAAGTCAGCCCAGCAGGGAGGAGCATGAGCGTGGTGGGACATGCAAGGCTGTTGCAAAGAATGGGAAAAAAAGGTGAACTGGGACAGGGTCATCCTTTAGAGCCTCTTCCCACATGAAGTAGCACATTGACTTTATAATCTTTTAAAAGCAGGTTTCCTTTGACAGTAAAACCCCTCCTGGGACACTGAGACTAGACCCTCTTACCTCCCATCTGTCCCTCATCCAGTGCCCGTGGATCCCGCCCCGGCCCAGGCTTTCCTCCCCACACCCCGTCTACCAGCACA
>JAVSBS010004260.1:0-11400 GCA_033124195.1 Coracias cyanogaster | reverse complement strand
CCAGAGAGGTGGTCACTGCCCCATCCCTGGAACCATTGCAGGTGAGGTTGGCCGGGGCTCTGAGCAACCTGCTCTAGCTGCAGATATCACTGCTCAGTGCAAGGGGGTTGGATGAGATGACCCTGAAAGGTCCCTTCCCACCCAAACCAGTCTGTGAATCTATGACTGTACGAGTGATCATGGGGGAGCACACACTGAGTGTGTAAAAGGATCAGGACTAAGTCCGAGTCTTTGGACCCTCACAGCAGCCATCATGCCACCATGAGGTCCTGCACTGCCAACCAGAAAGGCAACCAGCTGCTCATCAGTTGCCCTCGTCTCTTCCCTTTGTTGCCTTTTCTTTTGATCCAGTGTCAGCAGTGTAGGCCTTCAACTCCAGCTGCAGGGCCATGCTCAGATCTTCCCCGTGAGGCGGGGATGTGGTGTGGTGGTTTAGTAAAGCTGTGGTGGTTTGGTCCCTGCTGGGAGCCGAGCCACATGGCCACTGCTGCTGCCCCCCTGCCACGGACAGAGAAAAGCTTTAAAATGCCTTTCTGAGTTGAGCTAAGGAAAGTTTAATGCAGAAACACGTAAGAAGCAATCGCAGTAGCAAAAGCAATAACAACAGTAAGAAAAGCAATGCACAAAAATAAGCAATACTGTGGACAAAGGGAGGGAGCAAAGCGGACCAGTCGGACCAATCGAACACCCTGAGCCACCCCTCCGATCCGGAACTGGCTCTAGGGCATGATGTCAGCATGGTATAGAATAGCCTGGCTGCACCAAATTAACCCTGTCCTGTCCGAACCAGGACACATGGGCAGCAGGAGCTGCAGCCTCCGTGGCTGCCCACAGACTCAGTGCTGTCCTTGCGCCCTGGCAGAATCCTGCTGCCTTTGACTTCCTGGTGCAGCACGTGGAGAAGACACTGCGGCACGCCATCGAGGAGGAGGAGGGCTTGCCCTTGGATCAGGTCACCAACTTCCAGGAGGTACGCTGCCCCTGGCATGGCTGGGATTGGCGGGGAGGGCTGAGCTGCCAGGCTGAGGCTGCAGCTTTAACATGCCTCTTTAGGTTCATTTTGTGCTCTGTGGAGAGAGAGCAGGAAGCCCATCTATGGGCATCTGCAGAATGGTTGGTGTTAAGGGATGTCATAAGCAGCCGCTGCCTCCAGCAGCCCCAGCCAGGACCCCCTTGCCCAGCCCAGGAGTCTGGGGTCTCTGCCCCAAGCTGAGGGACACAGTTCCTACTTTCCCCTTTGCAGGTTCAACCAGGAGCAAAGCTCTGTGAGAGCTGGGAAGGGATTTAGTGAGAAGACAGACCCTCAGATATGCCAAATACTCATGTTCCTCTGATTCCCTGCTTCTTATTGGCTACAAAGTGCAGGTAGCCCCTCTCCAAAGCCAGGTCTGGAGTTCTGTGGAGGGCATCATCAGTCAGTGCCTGGAGACTTCTGGTCTTTGCTGTTGTCTCCATTAACCCATTTGCACTGAAAAGGTCCTTGATCAAGTAACCTTTAGGAAGCAGCTGCTCTCACTTTCCATGTACCCCTACATATAAAGCCTACCTTGGAGGTACAAAGCAAAACCTAAAATATTGGTGGTCAAAGAGTCCCTGATGCTGCTTCTTTGGTCCTTCCCCAGAGTCAGTGCCAGGAGATGCTGTGCAGGAGTAAAGGACCAAATGAACTCCTTCCTGCCTGAGTTTCACTTCTTTTTGTCTTGCCACAGGTTTGTGATGAAATCAAGGTCAAACTGAATTCCCTGAAGGATGTTCCCAACAGAATTGAATGTCCCCTTATCTACCATCTAGATGTGGGGGCCATGTACCCCAACATCATCCTGACCAACAGGTTGCAGGTGGGTAATATCAACCTTGTCTTTCCTAATTTTGTCTTTCACGTGTCCTTGGTGGTCCTTCTGATTGGATCTCTGTAACAGCAAGGGCTGAACCTTCTGCTCAGGGCAGGGGGACCAGATAAGGGTGGGTGTGAAATTCAGTCAAGCTGCCCTGGATGCCAGGTCTGCAGAAGCTGAGCTACAACTTTAGCTAGGACTCTTCCCCAAAAAAGCTATTGTTTGTGTGGGTTTTGTGTTCCTGCAAGGCTCTGGAAAGGAGGACTCACTGAGTACCATCTCTGATGTTCACACCCATGTTCTTCTGCTGCCCAGCGCTTGCCTTGGCGTGAGCTGTCATTTGGAGAGCTGTCCCCTCTAACCCCCTGTGTCTCTTACTTGCATCCAGCCCTCGGCCATGGTGGATGAGGCCACGTGTGCTGCCTGTGACTTCAACAAGCCAGGAGCCAACTGTCAGCGCCGGATGACCTGGCAGTGGAGAGGAGAGTTCAGTAAGTGCAGCAAGGACTGTATGGTCCAGCCCATGGAGATGGAGACGAACTCCTGCATCTCCCTGGGGAAACTGATGGCTGTCCTCCCCTGCAGTGCCTGCCAGCCGCAGTGAGTACCACCGCATCCAGCAGCAGCTCGAGTCGGAGAAGTTTCCCCCCCTGTCCCCTGAGGGATCACCCCGCGCCTTCCATGAGCTCTCCCGGGAGGAACAGGCCAAGTACGAGAAAAAGCGCCTAGCAGGTAAAAAAGAAAAACCAATGTCATGATGTGGAGTGGTGGCTTTGCAACCTCAACTGTGAGCGGTGCTAACAGCCCCAGGTTGCCCGGGGGGGTTGTGGATGCTCCATCGCTGGAGGTGTTCAAGGCCAGGTTGAACAACTGGGCCTTGAGCAACCTGGTCTAGTGGGAGGTGCCCCTGCCATGGCAAGGAGCTTGGGACAAGATGATCTTTGAAGTCCCTTCCAGCCCAAACCATTCTATGATTCTTATGGCTGTGGGGTTAATTCAGACTGGGTCTGGTCTCAGACTGTGCTTTGACAGACCTTCTCCAGGATCCTAGCAGGCTCTGGTGGGCCTCCCGAAGAGAGGCCAGGCACTGGTGCCCATGTTTCTCCTTTTGTCTAATGACAGCCATGGATTTGAGCTGAAACATTAAAGGCTCTGTTTTTTGGAAGGCTGCTAATTACAGCTTGTTAATGAAAGGGAAACATTACATTATCCCATCGCCTGGAGTGATGCTGTGCAGCAGACCCATCGAGTTGTCTGGGGCAGAGCCTAGGTTTGCAGATGGGCCATACGTGCATCACAATGAGTTTATTTCCTCAACCTATCCCTGAATCTCCATAATGAGGAGCTGCTTCTCTCCGTGCTGGTATCTTCCTACCCTTCCCTTTGCAGTAGGACTGTCTCCCCTCTCACTCATGCCTGATGCTTAGACGTCTTTCTGTCCATGCTGTGCCCATCCCTCTCTCCGCAGTGGGGCACCCATCCCTGAGACGCTCCCTCTGCTTCTTGCCTTGACTAGATTACTGCCGCAAGGCGTACAAGAAGATCCATGTCACCAAGGTGGAGGAACGAGTCACCACCATCTGCCAGCGAGAGAACTCTTTCTATGTGGACACGGTGCGAGCTTTCAGGGACCGCCGCTACGAGTTCAAGGGGCTGCACAAGGTACCGAGCTCAACTTCTGGTTTAACTTGTCTTGCCAAGGCTGGGGACCTCTCATCTCTCATGGAAAACCCAAGCCCTAAAGGATTTCTCTAGTCAGCCTTTATTCAAGAAGGACACGATGGAGCTCCTGACCACTGAGGCTGCTGCCACCGCATTTTACTGCCTCTGTGGTGCTGTCAGAAACAAAGCTGCATCTCCAGCTTTCACTGGGTTTAGCAAATCCTCAGCTAGTCCCTGTTCTGATATATCTGGCTTGGAAGGGTTCAGTCTGGAGCATTCTTCCTAAATGGAGAAAAGAAAGCAGCTGAGAAGCAAGGTCTAGAGCTTGGGTTAAGGAACGGTTGATTCCAGGAGGACATTCTAGTTCTCTGCTGGTTGAGGCTCATGCTAGAGGAGAGCAGGGTGCATTATTCTGAGAGCGTGTTGAAGGCAATAACAAGGCCCTGGGACTACCTGTGGTGGAGTTAATTAATGAGCCGTTTGCTTTTCGGTTTCTCCCAACTGCCCCTTCTGGCATGAATCCCAGAGCTGGCCGAGAGGCTGCTTCTACACCGGTGGTTCTTCCGCTTAGCCAGACATCACTGCTCGCTGCAGGCAGGGCCTTTTGGTTCTTGGCTGCACACAAGTGGTGCAGCACAGCTGATGCCAGTGCTGGTTGAGTTCTGGTTGTCCCCATCAGAGCTATGGTTGGTGTTGTAGGTCCCTCCTACTGCTTGGCAAAGTGTCTCTGGCCAACTCCTCCTCTGCTGCAAAAGAAAAAGGAATGTTCAGCCCATGCTGCTGATCTTTGGCAAAGATGCTGTTCTAGAGTTGTAATGGTCTTCTGGGACTGAGGGGGAACCAGTTGGGTGCTACCAGCAGTGATGTGTGGGACCGTCCTGACTCTGCCTGTGGCTTGCAGGTGTGGAAGAAGAAGCTGTCTGCAGCAGTGGAGACAGGAGATGCCTCTGAAGTAAAGCGCTGCAAGAACATGGAAATCCTGTATGACTCCCTGCAGCTGGCCCACAAGTGCATCCTCAACTCTTTCTATGGCTACGTCATGCGGAAAGGGTTAGTCTCCCCTCTGGGCCATGCTGAGGTCCTCTTGGGAGGACCCTTGGAAACCAAGATTGTCCTAGGGAGGCTGTTACTTGCTTCACTTGCTTCTGAAGCACCAGGATGGAGGTGGGTGGTACCTGTAACACTCTCCTCTTGCTTCTACCAATGACTTCTCGTCCTGGAGACTCCTGCCAGATGTTGTGTTGGCCATAAGCGACAGGAATCTTGTCAGTCAGTGGGTTTCCAGATTTTCTGAAGCATCATAACTAGGGCAAGGAGAAAAATCTACCGAGGGCCAGCATGGATGTGTTTCTTGCCCTTTTTCCTCTGGAGGTTCTCAAGCCCTTTCCATAGGTGGGTTTGGGAGGCAGCACTTCATGCTCTTCACTTTGAATCCTCTGCTCACAGGGCTCGCTGGTACTCCATGGAAATGGCTGGCATCGTCTGCTTCACAGGGGCAAACATCATCACCCAGGCCAGGGAACTGATTGAGCAGATTGGGTGAGTACATGCTGAGCTGGGGAAGAAAGGCCCACCTGCCCCTGGGACAGGCGTGGGAGCACACTGAATGCCTGAGCTTTCAGCAGTTGGTGTTGAACTTTCACGTTTCGGACACCGCTGTGGTTATTTGGTTGCGTTATGAGAGTTTGAGTGGATGTGACAGGCTGCCTCTCCCTTCGTGGGGGACACAAAGCAGACCCTTGCCTATCATCTGCTCTCCTCTTGACAGCAACCTTCCTTCCTTCCTTAGGAGACCTCTGGAACTGGATACCGATGGGATTTGGTGTGTCCTCCCCAACAGCTTCCCAGAGAACTTCGTCATCAAATCAACCAATGCCAAGAAGCCAAAGGTGACAATATCCTACCCCGGTGCCATGCTGAACATCCTGGTGAAGGTGAGTTCTGCACCCAGCCAGGCCAGCTCTGCAGCCTGGGGAAAAGGAGATGCAGCTGAGAGGGTGGTGTGGAGGAGGCCAGGGCTGGTGTGTGCTCACCTCTCCAGGCTGGGAGACCAGACTGGACCAAGGTCCAAACCCATCCGTTGCTGGCTTCAGCTTCTGTAAGACAAAACAATATCATTTTAGGTTCCAAAGTATCTTTTTTCTCAACAGGCAGGTCAGATGTTTTGATTTTTGAGTCCTCAGTTCTGCTGTAGCTTTCAGAGGGGTGCTCAGTGATCCCTCTGGGTAGGGTGTGCCCAAGGGGCATCTCCTGGTGGAACCAGCCGGGCTCTTGAGTGAAGCTGCTCTTCTGGGGCTATTCTGTAGGAAGGCTTCACAAATGATCAGTACCAGGAGCTGCAGGACCCAGCCTCTCTCACCTACATCACACGCTCAGAGAACAGCATTTTTTTTGAAGTGGATGGACCATACCTGGCCATGATCCTCCCAGCTTCCAAGGAGGAGGGCAAGAAACTGAAAAAAAGGTGAGATTTCAAAGTTTGAAATATTATTACTTCCCCTGGGTGGAAGGGCTCCTTCCCCTGTGCACATGGGGCATGTTGGTCCTTGCCCCTGGAGCTGCCAGCATGCTTGATTTGCTGGCTTTAGACGGCAAATTCCTTACACTAGGTCATCTATGAATCCTGCTATGCACTTGCCTCCAGTGCCACACCGTAGCAATAAATTTTAGAAGATAAGAGCAAAAGAACATTTTTCCAACTCAGTGACCAGATGTGATCTCCCTGTTTGGCTCTGAGGTGTGCAGGAGAACTTTGACTTTCCTTCTGAGGACTTCTAATGCAGCTTACCTTCAACCCAGTCTGTTTAAACTTACCAGTTCCTGCCTTCCCATCTCTCAGGCGTTCACAGACCTCCTAGATGTTTATCCTTCCTTCTCCATCTGGAAAATGGAATCCTTCTTGCCATTTCTGTCACGTTATAGGATAGTTGTGCTCAAACTTCACCGATTTCGCTGCAGGGAAATCCCTCAAAGTGGAAAAACTTCTTCTTTCTTACACCTAATCTACATCTCCCATCCTCCCGTTTGAAGCCATCACCCCTCGTCCTGTCACTACAAGCCCTCATAAGAAGTCCCTCCCCAGCTTTCTTGTAGGCCCCCTTCGGATACTGAAAGGCCACAATGAGGTCTCCCCAGAGCCATCTCTTCTCCAGGCTGAACAACCCCAAGCTTCCTCTGAACCCCTTTCCCAGCATCTGAACCAACCAAGTTTCCTCCTTCTCTCTAAACCTCTTCCCGGTACCTTCCTCCATTTCCCTGCCTGGGCTCTCACCTCCCACCCATTACTTGTGTGCAGTTAAAATTGTTCTCCCAGTTGGTATGGAGGAGCAGGGGCATGAGCTGATGTGCTTCTGCAGACCAAGTTGGTGGTTGGTAGAGCAGCTGTAGATATTCCAACATCATCCTAGTGCTGAGCACCATGGCTCCATTGAACACGCTGGGTGGTGGTATGGGGAGAAGTGCCCTGGCAGGAGGGACACCAGCAGGATCCTGGAGGACATGTCCCTTGGCGCAGGCCACGTTTGGCCCATGCTGTGTCTCCTAGGTATGCAGTATTCAACGAGGATGGGTCCCTGGCCGAGCTGAAGGGATTTGAGGTGAAGCGCCGAGGAGAGCTGCAGCTGGTGAAGATATTCCAGTCTTCTGTGTTCGAAGCCTTTCTGAAAGGCAGCACCCTGGAGGAGGTCTACGCTTCTGTGGCCAAGGTGGCCGATTACTGGCTGGATGTGCTCTACAGCAAGGTGAGCACAGCTCAGCACATCTGTGCCCCCGAGGTGAAGCCGGAAGAGTATCAGAGCTGGTTGGGTGCCTGGGGGAGGGTGGACATTGCTTGCACAGAGTAGGTGGTCCACTGTGCCTCTGATGGTAACTTCCATCATATTTCTGCTGCTTTGGTTCTCCAGGGCTGCTGTGTAGTGTCTTGTAGTGCAAGGGCTCTTCATTCAGCTGTAACTGTAACTGAAGTCCTCTTCAGGGAGCTGGTCTGGTGGCCCTCATCCCCCACGGACGTTGGCTAAGGGCATTTGCTGAGGCAGTGAATGACAGAGCCACTTGCCTGCGGAGTGTTTTATGAGCAGCACAAAGACATCAGCTGTATGATAACTGGGGAGAGCAGAGAAAACACCAGAAACTTGGGGGTGTGAGGGACTGAGAGCCTGGTTGGGGCCTTCCATTTTCCATTGAGCTTGTACAACAAGTTCTTGGTGAGCCCAACTGCTTTGTGTGCACCACGGAAGGCAGTGTTGCCACAGCCCAGCCATGGCCCAAACCGATGCAAGCCCCAAACTCACACTCCCTTTTCAATAGGTCATGGTGGCAGCAGCCCCAGGGAGCAATTCCCAGGCTCCCTGTGAAGAGCCACAGCACTGAGAGTAGGTCCTCCCTGTATCCAACAGCAGCAAGGTCCAAGCATTGGGTTCTTCCTAGCTTTGGGGTTTTCTCCTCCTCCTCAGGCTGCCAACATGCCTGATTCAGAGCTGTTTGAGCTGATCTCGGAGAATCGGTCCATGTCGCGCAAGCTGGAGGACTACGGGGAGCAGAAGTCCACCTCCATCAGCACTGCCAAGCGCCTGGCAGAGTTCCTGGGGGACCAGATGGTGAAGGATGCAGGGCTCAGCTGCCGCTTCATCATTTCCAAGAAGCCAGAAGGGTCTCCAGTCACTGAGAGGTAACCCCATCCTGAGGGGGGAGGGCTTTTGACGGTGTTGGGGCAACCAAGAGGGGAAAGGCAGGGTAGGAGGAGGTGAGGAAGCTGGTGTGGTGGAGCCAAGTGATCACCTATCTGCTGGCTCAGACCGTGAGCGAGACTAGTGAGGGGTAGCACCATACAGCTGCTGTGCGGTGGCCTTGCAGGGATGGGAGGAGAAGCCTGGAGGGTCTCTGCAGTCGGAGAGAGGGCTTCACATGCTGCCAGGTAGGTACCAAGAGCTTCCCTGCCTTCTCCAGGGCCATCCCCCTCGCCATCTTCCAAGCCGAGCCCAGCGTACGCAAGCACTACCTCCGAAAATGGCTGAAGAGCCCCTCACTGCAGGACTTCAACATCCGCGCGGTGAGTGGGACATCCCTGGAGACAGCCCCACCTCCAGGACCAGGGCTTGTTCCTTTGGAGGCACGACCTGGCCCCCAAAGCAGGGTGCTGGGAGCAGGATCCCAGCTTGATCCTGAGCCGTCTGCTCAGCTTTCTTTGCTACCCACTGCTCTGCCCTATTCCCAGATCCTGGACTGGGACTACTACATCGAGAGGCTGGGCAGCACCATCCAGAAGATCATCACCATTCCTGCAGCCCTGCAGCAGGTACGGGGTGGTGCAAGGGCAGGAGAACGGCTGTGGCTGGGGGCGTTGGTGCGATTTGGAGATGCTTTCCAGGTAAAAAACCCAGTGCCGCGCGTCCGCCACCCAGACTGGCTTCACAAGAAACTCCTGGAGAAGAATGATGTCTACAAACAGAAAAAAATCAATGAGCTCTTCACTTCGGCAGGCAAGAGACAGGTGAAGAGGGTGAGGGAAAGGTGCTGGATGTGCTGGTGGGGCTCTTCTGCAACCCACATCCTCCTGCTGTCCTTGCTCCCTCAGGTCCTCACCAACCAGCCTGCAGAGGGGACGCCCAGCTCACAGATTGGTGACATAGAGGACTTTGGGGCGGCCAAGACCCTTCAGCCATCGGTTCCCATCGCAAACAAGCGGAAGCGAGTCCCTGCAGCAGAGGAGAGTCAACAGATGTCCCAGTACCTGGAGCTGTCCCAGTCCTGGCGAGAGATCCTGGGTCCACCTCCCCCGCTGGGCACCACCAAGGTAGTTGAAGCAGCCTGGGCAGCAGATGCCCTGGGGCTGTGCTTGTCCACCCAGGCAGCTTGGGTGCTGCCAGGAGCAAGCTGTGGGTCTCCTGAAACCTTCTGCACGCCCATGGCTCAGGGCTGCAAGGAGAAACCGAACCAGAAGACGGAGAAATAGAACCACTGGTGGAGAAAAGGTAGTGGTGGTGGCTTCACAGCTGGGGCAGGAGCATGAGGTGGGGCTGGGGGTGTAGGACTCAGCTCTATGGCATGGTGTTGGGAGGCTGGGAAGCCTGTGCTGGTCTTTGGCTCGATTCGTGCGCTGTCACCCCACTCAGGAAGAGCGGCTGGTCTGGCTACGCTACCACCAGAAGAAATGGGAGCTGCAGGCTCGGCAGCGGCGGGAGCAGCGGAAGAGGCGGCGTCTGGAGGACGGTGAGATGGCCGCCGGTGGAGGAGTGGTCCGCGATGCCCTCTCCAAAGGGCTGAGCAGCTACCTGCGCAGGACAGCACGCAGCATCCTGGACCTGCCCTGGCAGATAGTGCAGGTATCAGGGAGGGGACAGCCCGGGGCGTAAGCCTCACGTTACACCATCTGTGGTCAAATGGTGAAGTTCCCTGACCCCAGCGCCACTCTGGTGTCAGTCCTGGGGAGGCCAGCTGGAGCTGCAAAGCCTCACATCTGTGTGGAAACCAGAGCCCACATGATCATTCTTGGTGGTGAATCTGGCATGTATGTGTAGATCTGCCAGAGGGGCAGCTCCAGTCCGGCCCAATGGCAGCACTGTACAGTAGTCTCCAAGCCACAAAAACATCAGTTGAGGTTAGAGGCAGGTCTGAGGTCCATCTGATCCAGTTCCCTGCTCAAGCAGGGCCACCCGGAGCCAGTTGCCCAGGACGGTGTCCAGATGGCTCTCGAGGCCCCACCAGCGCTCGGTCACCCTCGTAGGAAAAAAGTGTCTCCTGATGTTCAGAGAGAACTTCCTGTGCCCCAGTTTGTGCTGTGGCCACTGGTCCTGCCCCTGGGCACCACTGGGAGAAGCCAGCCTCTGTCCTCCCTACACGTCCCTTCTGATATTTATATATGTTGATGAGATCCCCCTGAGCTTCCTCTGCTCCAGGCTGGCCCGTCCCACCTCTCCCAGCCTTTCTCCATGAAAAATGCTCCAGTCCCTTCCTCATCATCCTTGTGGCCTTTCGTTGGACTCTCTCCAGTATGTCCATGTCTCTCCTCTACTGGGGAGCCCAGCACTGGGCATAGTGTGCCTGTGGTAGACCTAGGATTCTGGTGATGCCTGGAAGCAGCCAACGTACAAACACAGAGGTGGGGTGGTGCCATCCAGGCATTTTCACCAATCCTTGTTATGTGTGGCCATCTGAGCCCATCCCTTTGTCACCTACATCATTTTCCAGAAAGACCTTCAGAGCTGCAGGCAGCCCTTGTGCAAGCATGAGCTTGAGATGGTCCTGGACACCAGAGTGGCTTGGTTGACATCAAGGGTCAACCTGAGTTGGTTGGCCAGCCTTAGCCAGAGAGTTTTCTCCATGGTGCCCTGGCACAGTAGCAGGACATGGGGACTCCAGCACTGAGAGTGATGACTCTTGAAGCCCCCTGCTCTCTTTGTGGCCACCAGCTTGCCATATAGATCCACAAAATGCTCCCCAGCTTAGACACAAGCACTGATAATGTGTTGGATCTCACTGTAATAGTAACGTTGTACCCCATGTCCTGCAGATCGCTGAGACCAGCCAACCTGGGCTGTTCAGGCTGTGGGCGGTGATCGGGAGCGACCTGCACTGCATCAGGCTGAGCATTCCGCGGGTCTTCTACGTCAACCAACGTGTCCCAAAGCCGGAGGAGGGAACAGCCTACAGGAGGGTGAGGACCTGTTGGAGCAGGCACAGAGGAGGGCTGCGAAGGTGATCAGAGGGCTAGAGCACTTCTCCTACGAAGACCAGCTGAGAGAGTTGGAGTTGTTCAGCCTGGAGAAGAGAAGGCTTAAGAGACCTTATTTTGGCCTACCAGTATCTGAAGGGGCCCTACAGAAGACTGGGGAGGGACTTTTTACAGGGGCTTGTAGTGATAGGACGAGGGGTAACAGTTTGAAACTGGAAGAGGGGAACTGGAAGT
>JAVSBS010004259.1:47504-73709 GCA_033124195.1 Coracias cyanogaster | reverse complement strand
GAGATCGATGAGTATTTAACAAGTTTACTACCAAATATATTCAAATAAAATGGTATTTACTCTATAGAGATATTACGATATCAAAGGATGCCATGCTTACCCACTCACTCCCCCTTAGTCAACCTGGTGTGGTGTGGTGTGTGCGTGTGTGTAGATGTCGGTTCTACCCTCTTCTGGCGTGTGGCGATGGTCAGGTCGACAACGCTCGGCCGGCAGACTCGGGCAGTTCCGATGATGGTGGTGACTTGCCAGCTTTTCGGCGTGATCGGAGTCTCTCTCTGACGGCAATGATGATGACGGCTTTTTGCCGCAGCTTTTTCAGCAGCGGCATGCAGCTCACGACTCGGCGGTGGCGTGCGGCTTCTTCAATGCAACGCTCCCATCTTGGGGCGGCAGGTTTCTTCGGCGCAGCGCCCCTGGCTTGGGCAGCGCCAGCAACAGCTTCTTGCTGTAATTTCTTTTGGTTTAGGTGCAGGCTTTCAACTTGGAGCAGCGCCAGTGATGCGGGGCAGGCAGCAGCTTGGCTTGGTGCCACTCCTGCGGCAGCGGCTTTTCCCCTCCTCGCCATACTCGGTTCAGGCTTCCCCGGCGGCGGGAGGCACTTAGGATTCTTAGAGTATCAGGTTTCTTTAAGCAGCAGGAGACAGCAGCTTCCTGTCCTCCCCGCTGCCGCCTTCTTTGGCGGCAGGAGGTGGCATCTTCCCTCCTCCCCCCTGCTTCAAACCTTTCGGCGTTTGGACTTGGCGCAGTTCCAGCAGCGGCCAGCGGTGGCACGGGGGGTGGCTCCTGTCCCGGCAGCTTCGTTCAGCTGCTTCCCCCCGCCTCCTTCCTCCCCCAGCCACGAGGCCTGCGGTGGTGGGGGGGAGGCTTGGCAGCAGTGAACTTTCTCTCTGGACGACGCAGCGGAAAAAGAGTTTTTGCTTTCTTTTGAGTTTTTATACCTTGCCGCCTCTGTGACTTCTGGCTTCCAACTTCTGGCAGAACCATGGCATCATGGGAGTTGTAGTTCTTTTTAGCTGACTTAAAAAGACATTTCAAAGCAATGGGTCGGTTTACCACACCAACATAATTCAAACCAGTTTTCTGCTGGGATTTTGTTTGTAACACTACAGGTTACAGCTCACGCTTGGGCAAGAAAGTAAATGCATTGTTCAAAACAACACAAACTTGCTATTTATAGAGTGCTACAGGTGTGTGTGTTGCTTTCCTGACAAATGAGACATGCCAGGTTGGTGCCAAAAGCACTTGCATTGGAAGACAGGCATGGTGTGGCAGTATATAAAGAAGGCTGATGTTAACAGAAGGTAGAGTAACATGGGTGTTTGTTGGTACACCATATGTGCCGTATTAATTTTTCTTGCTGGTGGTGTATGAGAATGGGACAGCACTGATGGGCTTGCAGAAATGTTGGGGAGATAGAAAGGAGGTTATGGCGTATTTTTAATTCAGGAATAAGGGCAGGATACGGTGCTGAGATCTTTTTATATGGTCCCCAAATCCTTTTTCAGTTGTTTTCCTGTGTTCCATGTCAGTGGAACTTAAGCATTGGATTCCCACATGGAATCCAATCCAACCTCAGTAAGTACTTACAGGGCACTAAAAATACTAGATTCCTAGTTTATTAACTAGACAGTGTATAAATATAAAAGGCCACCAATTTTACCACCTGCTTGCCTTTTTTCTCAAGAACTTTGAGATGTTGGTTGATCTGTTTGGTGTTGCTCAGAAGATGGACACATGTGACTTCAGTTACTTGTTTGCTGGGATGGCAGACAGTCCTATAATAGCCAGTACCACTATCTTTAGAGGGGAATTATCTCTTCATTTTCTGCACTTTCAGCCTCTGAGTCATGCAGCACTTATCCACGTAAGTGGCAAATAGTGAAGGTGAAAAACGTTTTACTTTGGCTGTGTTCTGATGGCAGACAAAGAGTCAAGCATTTGCTGTCTTCTCATCAGCACTTACCATCTTGGCAACAATTTCATTGTCTTTCAAGAACTCCTACACCCTGAAATGGTGGTAGACTACAAAAAAAGCATTTGTCTGAAGCTCAATGGTGCGGATGGTGTATTCTACACTGCTAGTTTACCAAGGCAAATGTGAAAGAGGGGTGTGATAGATGGAAGGGCTAAACTGTTTAGTTACTGCTTTCAATATATGTGGAAAGCATCATCCATACGTAATCAAAATCACATGTACCACATGCCATGCTGCTCTCAACCATTCCAACAGTCTTCCCAAGTCTCTCTTCCTCTCTCTGTCCCCAAAGAGATCACTTGTATGTGCAGTCGACAGTCTGGGCCCTGGTTCATCTGATCATTCACAGAGCTTTTCATAAAAGAAGAGTAAGTGAAAAGTAACTGTTGAATTTTGGCACTCAGTCTGGAGTGAAAAAAATGTTTAGCTTTGACACAATATCTGCCCAAAACTAGTCTATGTGCTTAGCTCAAGTGCAATTTTTTTTGCCTTTAGGAACAAATGGTATGAGGGATGCTGTCCTACCTGCTTTTAGTGAAGTTGGTTTGGTATGGTACATTAGTTGAGGTACTTATTCAGACTTTAACTACCTGCAACAAATATGTTGAGGATGTGATAAACTTGGAAAACTTTAATAATTCTTTTAAGAGCATAGTATTGGTTGCCTGATGAGGAACACCTACATTTAGATGCTGAGATGTAGGTGCCCACATTTGTATGAAGGGACCAATTCAGCTGCTTACTTAGTGCTATATTATGAGGTACGTTGGTGCACCCTGCTTGGCTTCACCATTGCCATTTGTCAGTGCTTTTTAGATGCCATAGACAACCCAGGGTCTCTCAGATGCCATGAGGTACCTATACGTAGGCACTGACTTGTGCGCTAGTTGTCTACTCTCTCACTATAGACAGTGATCTGCTCTTTCTCCATCCACAGGGTTGCATTTTAGGTAGCAGAGAGGTCTGGGGTTTCTGGCACCCTAGTAATCTTCTGGCATGCCTGAGGTGACAGTACTCTCACTGATGTTTGCCAGCTTTGTTTGAGGCCATAATTTTGAACTCTGTGTGATCCCTTTATTCTTTTTGAATAGATGTTAATATTTATGCCCTTAATTACTTCTGGTTTTCTGAAACGATAAGTAGCAGAACTATAGTGCTATGAAATCATCCAAAGTAGTCAAAATCCAGGATAGATGTAACACTGAAACTGGGATTGATCTTCTTGTGTTCAGACCCACTTACCAGAACTTGAGATAAGCTTCCTCATAAAATTCTATCCTGGCACTCCTTATTTCTTGTGCATTTTGAAGTGTCCATTTTTATAACATCTGAAAATTGGAAAATTTATATTTTGGACAAATTATTCCAGCTAAGGATTGAATTTATTTTAATGTTGTAAGAAGGAGTAGATGAAAAATACGCCCTTCATTGAGTAGCAGTGCATGTAGTCTGGTTAATTTTAATGTATATTTTCCATTACCTTTTCATGTTGATATTTAAGTTTTAGCTTGGTTGATACCTTCATAAACAGGCCACGGATACCATTCACTTGAAAAATTTTGCTTTTACATTCTAAAAATTACTAGTTATGAGTTATTTTATTGCATATACTTCTGGGGAATAACTTTTCTCAGGCAAAATATTATGAACATCGTTGTCTGTTGCAACACCCTCTCCTTATTTGGAAAGCTGCAAATGCGAGTTTTTGAGGGTTTTGGCAGATAATAGAAGAGCAACATTTCAAGGGCAGAAGATTGGTGTTCAGATACCACTTCAATATAGACTAACATGGATTTGTGATTGGAGAGGTGGGAAAAGGTCTGTTCTTGTGGTATACAGAGTGTTTTTATGCTGATAACCTTTCTTGTTCAGTAAGGGAGAAGTCACTGTAGGAAATTGTTGCAGGCTTTATTAAAGGAGAAAAAAAATCTTTCTTTGTCATCTCTGAAGTTATATTGAAAATAATGATCGGTGAGGAGAAGTCATGGAAGGATAATGGAAAAATCTTTAATTTGCTGTAACTCTCTGTGGTAGAAGGCATCCCTGTGAAGCCAGGGTGAGTTGAAGTAATTCTGAATAAAATGGAAGTGTCCAACATTAGCAAAATGTAGGTATTGATAGTCTTGAAGAATGGTGTCTCTTGCTGAACTGAAAGACTTGGTTTTAGTTCTTAATCTGTATTTGTATTTTCACACACTGATGTCTCTGTTGTATCAACAGATGATTCCACAGACCTTTAACTAGACCTGGGTGTATTTGGGATGTCGTAAAAGTTATAACCATAACAAATGTAATGCAGATACTGACCTCAAGTCTTCAAAGATGAAGAAGAGAAGTGAAGTTTTAATTGACTGTACAAGTTTGTTAAGGATTTCAGAACAAACTCTGAATATCTACATAATATAGAACATAATATTTTAAATAGAAAAGCACAGGTTTTTTTCCTTATATTTTTTTCCCCGATTTATTTGTGCATACAATGCAGATAAGGCAGAGTTTAATTTGCAGGGTTTATGTGAAAGTTTTCAACGTGTAAGAAACTGCTCACATAGCTTAAATGGTGATACAGATTTTTCTGAAACACTAATAATTATGATTCATTGTATCACATTCCTTAATGACTGTGCACTTTCAGTGTCCTTTTGTTCAAATAAAACATTGACAACACTTGCAGAGAATAACAGTGAATGAATCAATGTGTTTTAAGACACATGACTATAGAGTCAACTTAAGTCCTCCTTGCAAGGAGGGGCTTGCCCACCTTGCATCCTCACTGGATAAGGTGTTTTGGAAGAGAGAAGATGGTACTTATCAAGAACCACTACAGAACTCTCAGTCTGTCAGCCCATCAGAGTGCACCTCTTCTGGGGCAGCTTTGCTGCACAGGCAAGATCTGTTTGTGTGCTACATGGGCGTTAATCTTCAGCCAGTGATGGTATTAGGTCAGGGAAGGAAAAAAAAGCCGTGGAATGAGGGCAGCCACCAGCAGTGCTGGGACCAGAAGACAGAAAGCAGGTGATGTCTGTTCTGGTGTCCTGCCAGAAAGAAGCTGAACCACTGATCCCAGGCTGACTTCAGAGAAGCAGCAGCATCAGGGGAAGAACTTCTTGGAAAAATCAAAACTGAAGCAACTGGGTAAGAGGCAAACTGCTGTCTTTACTGTAATTTTGTGGAGTCTTTGACAAAATAAGGGATGCTGTTGCCTACTTCTTGCTGCATTTCTCTCCAGTAGTGAATATGATCTCCGCTGTGGGGTGATCTTTTCATGTGCATTTCTTGACAGAGGACCCTGTATTTCACAACTCCCATTTTTTCCTGTGCTGTAGGCAACAGGCAATTCAGCATGGATGCCACATAGTATAAAAAAAAAAAGGAAAAAGTATAAACGTGCAGTAGGCAATTTTTGGTGTATCATTCTGCTGCAGATATGTGAAACAAGGGCAAAGTATGCCACCTAAAGAACACTCATGAAGTGACAAGCACAGGTGTATATGCATGACCTAGTATGAGAAAGTGGTAATAATCAATCAGTAGCGTAAACTCCTTGGCATGAGTCTTGCATTTTCCTTGCATTTTCTTCAAATTTTCAAATATCTCAATAATACACTGTCTGTAGGTTATGCTATTACATCTCAAAGAAGGCTGACAGAGATGAAGATACATCTGTGATGGTTTATATGGCTGCATCCTACTTAAACATCATATTTGTTTTAGCCTAGACTATAGTGGAGACTCAGTAGTGGGTCACAGTAACTATGGATGCTGTAGAAGGTCTTTTGGAGTTCCTCGCTGGTGTTGATGCCCATATCCTTCTAACAGAATGAACTGTAAACAACTGGTGAATATTTTAGGCGTGCCACTGAACCAGATCACTGCGGAAGAGGTAACAGAAACTGTAGCAACTTTCAGTATTTGTCAGGAAAAGGACTATTTGGGCATATTACTTCTCACCTGAGAATACATCTCAGCTCTACTCCTTCACTCCTCTCTGTTAATTTTCCTATCAGGAGAGCAAAAAGCTGTTAGAAGGGGAAGGTTTGCTACTAGCACCTTGGAAGAGTGTCTTTGTTTTCTTCTCATGTATTTCCAGCAAGTTCATATCTAGTCATGTCTCAGCATCCTGAAATAATATTAAAATCGCATAACTCCCACCTTCTGCTTCCCTATATTAAGCTCACAAGAGCCAGCATTTCAGTTACAAACAAAATGTCTGTAAGACTCTTTCCAGCGTTCTTAAGAGGGGAGCAGGTGACAGAACAAACTTCAAGAAAGATGAAAGAGGATGTGTCATCCAAGGAGATGAAAGCAGCAAAATGCCATCAAGACAAAAATTTCTGAGTTTTCCCCAAACACAAAACTGACCTGCTATTTTCGTTGCTTTTCAGGGCCATTTAACTCAGCAAATACAAGGACTCATCAAAGAAGTAGCACAGATGCTTGATGAATGAGAATTTGCAGGTGCAGCAGGAATCTGGTGCCTCAGGACTGAATGGATCAGCAGCAGAGCAGACTGCTGGGACAAGAAGGGACTAATGGACAGGAGGCGAAAGACGTGGCCACCCATGACATGGAGGAAATCCAAGCTACTTCTGTACCTATTTCTCCTGCTCTTGTAGCTGCATCCACAGGACAATTCAAGGCACAGATCATGCCTGTGGTGGCTGTCCCTAAGCAGAAGAGCATGTAGAGTCCAAGGAATTCTGCTTATACAATGTGATATGTGGATAGTATTAGAAAAGCTATTTTATGCAGTGCCATTTTCTCTGCCACCATTCTGCTGCTCAAAACTTTTTTTGCCAAGTGCTATAATGTCAACATAGGGTTTCAGGACCTAGGATTTTAAAGCATAGGCTAGAGCTCCAAAATTAACAGTAGCTACAGACATCTGGTGTTCATGAATTTTCTGCTGCCCTGGGCCAAGGATTGCATCACAGGAAGACAGTTCCTTTTCCAGTTTGCAAAATCATGAGTATTTCAGAAATGGAGACAGACAGTAGCTGTGTGGATGCCATAGTTTGCATCCGCAGGACAGTTTTGGAAGCCTGATAACTGTTTTATCAGTGATATTCATACTTACCACCTGACTGAACCACAGTAGTAATCCCTTTGCCTAATGTTCATTGCTGTGCCACTGACACTTTCAGCCTGTCAGCGATGAGTCACTGAAGCACAACCGACTCTTAACTCCTTGATGAAGGATTACTCTTAAACTGGTTCTTTATTAGGATTTGGCTGTACTCTAATTTCTGGAAACTCAGACCTTGCATTTCCTTTTACTACTCTGAACTCCTCGCTATCTTAGCTCCCAAACCTACTGTTTGGCTTAAAAAATATGAAAAGGTATCTTATTTAAGTCAGGGGAAAATTGAAATTATTTCCTAGACAGCAGTGGTTTTCTCTGTCAGACCATCTATGGTACCTGAAAATCAACTGAAGTGGAATAGAAGCAGGTCTCGTCATTACAGGACTGGTGTGCATGACAGTGTCAAGGGCAGGTAGGCACTAGCAATTGGGACTTGGGACATGAAAATATCGTAAACACCTGCCCTTTGAAATTCAAGGATGTTTTTAACTATTTGCAAGATTTTATAGCAGTTCTTATCATGAAGACTAGTCATAAAAAACAGCTGGCATTGTAGTCTTGCTGTGACTCAGTTTGCTGGAGTTAGATCACGTATATTGAAGTTACTGTTAGTGACTGCTAATACCTTGTATAGGTAGAACTGTACTGTCACTTCTTACTACTTGAGAGTTGTTAGCAGCTTTAAGGATTAGAGGAGCTCATGATGGTACTAAATAGGTTATACATTTATGTAGACTGATAAACAGATTCTTAAGTCAGTTTGTTGTCTCTGTGAACTGAATTTGCCCTGTGTGAGCCAGGAGGTCGACAAAACAGTAATTCCAAGCAGTACGTGATGCGTCATTTCTGTGCATAGATCCGGAGTGTCGTTCTTGAAGTGCTCTGCTTGCTGTTGGAGAGAGCAGCTGTAGCTGCCTCTTAGAAGACAAGCGTAGCCTTGCTTTCCATTGCAGTGTAAGAACTGAAGGCAGACATCTGCCAGGCTCTGGAACCTACAGCAGGGACAGGAGCTGCTAGCCTACACACGGACCACTACTTCTGTACCAGAAGAAACATAGCCGTCTTAGCAAGGCACAGCATTTGTGCTCCTGAACCTGGCCAGGAGGCCAGCATTAGTGGTGGTGTTAATGACAATTTAATGAATGATTCATTATTTCCCCACAGCAGTGCTTACTGAAGTCTGTCGTGTCACAGGAGGCAATTCAGACCAGGTCATTCAGCGTGTACCTTTCTGCCCCTACCAGTCGCTTTTGATTATACAGGATCAAGTCATCTTCCTTTAGCCCTGTGGCAGAAGAGACCAAAAGAGCTTCACCTTCCATTATCTAATGCTGGTTGGGAAGTATTCTTGAGTTGTCAGAGTTGGTTTCAGCCTCTGTCTCTAAGCAAGCTAATTTGAGTGGGGTTGCGGACATCTTCGGACCTCTTAGCCACTTGTCTTAGCCATTGAACCTCACCCAAAATATCTGGGGAATTTTCTTTTTGTTAAAGGCCCTACAGGCCTGTTCTGAAAACACCCACCAAATCAGACACTGCAGGTGGGATAGGAGGGAGAACCACCAGATTTGAAAATCCTGATGTCAACACAGGGCTCCACGCAGCTGAACAGCATCAAGATGTAGCAGATATTGTGCATGGCCATCTGCAGAAACTTAACATGGTAATAAGGTTGGGTACTTAATGGAATTTTTTAGCATCGCATTGGCACCTGAAAGCAAGACTTTAGTCACTTAGGATGGATTCATCTCACCTGT
Source organism: Coracias cyanogaster (assembly GCA_033124195.1). Classification (NCBI taxonomy): domain Eukaryota; kingdom Metazoa; phylum Chordata; class Aves; order Coraciiformes; family Coraciidae; genus Coracias; species Coracias cyanogaster. The sequence continues at coordinate 64,894 of JAVSBS010004259.1, read as the reverse complement.
CTTCAGACATCCACAGTGTAGATACCTGCATCTGACTCTGTCACTGCAGCCTTGTTTTCTATTCACCGCAAAGAAACAGGCACATGCAGAGCATGATTCATCTGACCTACTTTTCACATTTATGTGAAACTCATCCTTATTATGCTACGTTAGTGTTTAAATCCTTGTGATTCTGAAAATGTACTACCTATTAGTGTCCTCAAAATTGTTTGTGAATAATCATGCTGTTTCAACAGTCAGGAGGGTTCAATTAGTAGACTGCCAATAATGTATTCATATTCTTCCTGCAGAGCAAAACCTTTCTTTTGGTTGAAGTAATTTGTTTTAATTCTGACTTTCTACAGGAATTATTCAGAGGCTGCCTGTGTTTGTTGGAAGTTCTGACGTGACTATGAATATTGTCTTCTTTTGCTTCAGATAAACTTCGAAGAAGCATGCCTAACCTCGCTCGGATGCCAAGTACCCCCACCATTAACAGTAATGCTGGCTTTGCTAGTTCTCCAGTCACTGTGAGGAACAGTCAGAGCTTTGACTCCAATTTGCATGGAGCAAGTAATGGGATTTCAAGGATGCAGTCGTCTAGTAAGTACCTGTGTTCTTTGGCTGTGCGCAAAGAATCTATAGAATGGTAAAATATGTGTCCCAGTCACTGATCCTCTCTTTTAGAAAAATTAAAAGCAGCCTGTGTCCCTTTTGCACCAGATTTTAATATAGCTCAGAAACTTCAAAGTTTCTATTTTGGAAAGCAAAGCAAATTCTGATGGTCTTGTTATGCAGTATTGAGAGTTGTTTTTTTTCTTTGTCTATTCATTTTGTATCAATGTTAAAACTAAAATTATAATGATATTTAGTAGTGGTAATATTGTAGAAGCACCAAGAATGCAGTTACTTCATATAAGCTTACTTTTTTTTTATACTGGCATTGAAAACTACTTTTCTTGGTGATTTATACAATGCTGGTTTTACAGTATACTGTATAAATACGATCTTAAAATACATGACCTCTCTCCTACTGAAGTTGAGCTACTTTCTTCTGAGCAAATGTGGTAAACAGAGCTTGATATGCTCAAGTACAACATACTTGTTGAGTGGGGAAATTAAAATGACTCTGAAGGTAGTTTAATTTAGGTAGCTTCTTGATGGGGAGATGAAGGGAGTATCGATCTGGTGGATGTTGAATTATCAATGTAGAATGTGAACAAGATAAATCAAGATCCAAACCCATCTTTCCTAGCACAGTGGTTGAAGTACTCTGAGAGGAAGTGGAAAAAGTGGATTTCATTGGACACAGGTGGGAGAAAGGATTTAACTTACGCCCTCCATGTCCTGTGACATTTTGGAGGGAGAAGTTGGCAAAACCTTTTCCTATGGGTGTTTTCTTTCAAATTTGAGCAGAATTTGCAAATGTCTTCAAAACTATGAAATTGCGTCTTTTCTGGAAAATATACTTAACTGGTGCATTTATTCTGTTTTTATTTTTGTCCTGTTTGAATAGGAGAATGGAAGTAGTTGTTCAGGTTCCCACTTGAATTTGCATGGTAGTCCACTGAGAGTTTAATTTTATTTACTATTTTAGAAATATTTCTTTCTCTGTGTGTTTATGTATTTATATGTATGTGTATGCATAAAATGTTATTTTTCTGAAATAATTTTTTGGAAAACGTTTCTAATAAGTGGCTGTGCTAGGGTATTTAAGGAGCTGTTCTATGATAAGAATTCCATATATTGCCAACATTGTTTACCTGAATCACACATCTGTATTTTCTCCCGTGTCTTTAAATGATTTTAAGATGTCCTTTTTCAAAGACTTGAGAAAGGGTTGGTCTGTATGTGCTCTGTTAGCTTATGTGCTTCAGGGTTTTGACTGTTTGCTTTTGATATGTGGGCTCTGAAACAGATGCGTGTCTGATATACACCAGAGGGCAGGATTGTGTAGAAAATCTATATATATAAAGCTTCTGGAACCCATAGCATTGATATAAAATGATAGTTTACATAACATCGGCCTTGGAATACGCTGTTATATTCAAGACCTTTTAATAGCCTTTTTATTGTTTTTATACGTAAAGCTTAGCCTTTTGTGATGTTTTATAATGCCTTAATGCAATGTTCCTTAAACAAGCTGTGGTTATTGTAAGCAACCTTACAAAAATCTAAATGATCTAGCAGTAATTATTTATAGCTTCAGTAATTTCTCCTGTTTAAAGCTCTAACTGCGTGGGCGGAGTTGGTGTGCTTGCAGTGCCTAGTGAAACCACTTTGAGGAGAGAATGGATGAATATGGGGTGGGATTTGTGTTCAGGATGGGGATGAAACAGAGTATTTTAGTTCAGGGCAGTGTTACTAGATACAACATTGGATCCAAGGGGTTTTTCAGCAGTTTATAATTAGCAAGTAAATTGTATAATGATATATAATACGGTGTAATGATGAATAATGATATATAATATGATGTAAATGGTATAATAATTTATCCCTACTCAGATCTGTATAGAAATGAGCTTTACTACCTGGCCTCATCTGTTGTATACTGACCTTGTTGCTTCCTTTTCTACTGCTCTTTACAGTTCCATCACCAGGACAGCTTCAACACAGAGTACACAGTGTGGGACATTTTCCAGTCTCTGTCAGACAGCCTCTCAAAGCTACTGCCTACGTAAGCCCAACTGTACAAGGTAGTAGTAATAGTAGTAGTAGTAGCAGCAGCAGTATTCCAGTGTCCAACAACTTACAGTTATATTCTAACACTGGGATTCCAATGCCAAACAAGACTGCCAGTCAAGGGATTGTAGGGCGCAGTGCTCTTCCAAGACCATCGCTGGCCATCAATGGGAGTGGCATACCCAGAAGTAAAATTGCACAGCCTGTTCGAAGGTAAGAGTTAAACAGGCCTTCTTCCCTAGCTTTGGCATAAATTCTGGGTTTTTTTCTTTTCTTCTGAGTCTGAAGCTAGGCTGTGAAAGAGAAGCATTTCTACCTCCTAATGTGAAGTCACTGAATGGATAAAGATTTCTTCCCAGAAATAGCAATGGACAACATCTGCTGGTAGTTCCTAGTAAACTGTGATATTGATAGAATGTAATCACCAATAAATTAGAATGGATTGCCATCTATTAATAAGAAATCGAAACAAATGGAAATCTCATGTCATTGACATACATGACTTGCCTTCTTCTAGACTTGTGCCAACTGCTATTTCAATGTCACAGGATAAGCAAGTCTTAGAGTACCTGAACAGAAATAGTGGCATCCCCGTTGTTGTACATGGCAAGAGACTGTAAAAATGCAACTTATGACATTATAGCATTGTGAGGATGGAAATATCCTGGCTGGTACAGTCTTGGGTTGAACCAGCATTTTTTCAGTTCCATCTGGGAGACAATAGGCAAACAGGGAATCCTGGAGTGTCATGTACTTGCAATGAGCTATACTGTTAAGTAAATGCATTTTTGCATTTTTCTAAGAGATTTTTTTTTTTTTTTTTAGGGCAAGCAATAAAATAAGCTTGAGGAAAGAGGCTGGGGAGTTACACTCTTAGCTGTATGTTCTGTGATTAATAGGTGATGAAGTTTCTCAAACTGAAGCTTCTGTCAACTTGTGTCAACTCTTCCAACTATTTCTTCCCATCACATGCATCTCTCCTCTTGTGAGAGACCACTGTGTGACCACCTGGTTTTCTGCAGGATGAACTGTCACTGTTTAGCTCTCACTGATTTTATTCTGTTCACTTAGATACTGGCTAGATCCCGAATAAGTTCAATTGCTCACATTCTCTCTTTGGTTGAGTTACTCTGAGCTTACACTGGTGTGACTGACAACAGATTTTGACCGACTGTGGTGAAACTTTGATAAAGAGCCGTCAGGTTTCTTCTTTGATGAAGACTGTACCATGAGATTTCTGCTATAACCTCCTTTGCTCTCTGCTGGAACTCTCTCTGTTAGAGTTCTTTTTTGTAGAGGATTTTCTTTCTTTTTTTCCTTTCCTACACTTCATGTTCTTCTGCAGAGCTCTTAAATTTTTCATAGCAAGATGTGAGAAAGAGACTTTCTAGGCCATGAAGACCAGTCCTTTGCTATTTTGTAGCTTCATACAACAGATAATATTAAAGAAAAACAAAATTAAGAAGTTTCAGTGGTAGGGTGAGACACTGTACTCTCAACACTCTTTGTATTAGAAGCTGATTCAAATCAGTAATGAAGATATTTATAGTCTGGGCTCCTGTCTTCTTACCTTCAAATGTACCTTAGCAGCATCGTATGTTGCTGTGGAGCCAAACCGATGATCCTTGAAGATGGATGCTCTTTGTGCTGTGGCAACAACAAGTTTACGGGACTCTAAAAGCACAGAGAGATTTGAGCTCAGCCTACAGTTGTTTAAGACCCTTGTTTCATTTTATTTATTCGTGTGGAAAATAAGGACGGTTTCAGTTCACGCGGAATTTTCTTGGAAAGAATTCAGCCATCAGCAGCAGATTTTCTCACTGTCGATTTTTGTCACTGTGGTCATTCCTAAGGAATGGTATTTCTGATAATCAGTTTAAGAGTCTAGCTTCTGTTAGTATACTGAAAATTGAAATGGTTTTAGTCACAGCTTGATTAAGAGTAGAAAAGAAAGACCTGAGGATTTATTTATTTTTTTTATTAATAAATCAGATGTTCTGGGAGAAGTGCACATTCAGAGCAAAGCTGTGTCTTCATCCTTGTGGCCAGACTGTTAGGTAGCCAAGTTACTAGTATTTTAGATACTTTAAAAAGATTGTTAGACACTTTATATAGGCCATGCTTTAGGGAACTTCAGTATTTACTGCACAGGCTCAACCTCAGGATGAAGGATTGCTTTTAATAATTTGTAAATTAAAATGGTAATAGCCAAGATAACCAACTTGGCTAAATATTAACTGCTTTTATCCTTGCTGTCAGAGATTCATGCAACCACAAGCAGTGTAAAGAAATTGTAACGGTTCAGCCCATCCGTTCTTAGAGTTACAAGTGAGGTAGCACCTTTTTATGTTCCCGTTGAATGAATCCACACAACCCACAGCCCTCACCAACTCCATGCTTGAGGCTTCTTGCAAACCCCTACCTTCCAGTCCTCCACTTTTTATCCTTACACAACGTGAGAGGCAGCAGAAGCAGCTTCCTCTAGGGCAGGGTGATCTGGGAGACAAGTGGGACAGCCAGGCTGCCCCACAGTGCCCAACCAAACGCAGCGTTGGTGGTGATCAGGGTTAGCCAAGAGTCCCAGTCTCCAGACCTCACAGTGATGAGGTAGGTTCCAGCTAAAGCCAGGAAGGCAGTCAGCAGCTCAGGGTCTGGATCAGCTGAGGTACCAGGCACAGCCATGACAGCAACGTAAGCACAGCTCCGGAGCCCAGGTGAGAGACTTACTTGTTCCTGCTGCAATCCAGCTGATGATGGAAAAGTGCAAAAGGACTACAGACAGGCCAAAAGGACAAAACTTTATCTCAAGCTATGTGGTATCATACTGATGGCTTGTGCTTGTTTGAGATAATTTTCAACGCTGTCGCATTTTCACTGCCCTGTAGCAGAGATTCAGCTCTGGATACATAGCAGTATTCTTACAGTTATTTTCAACTTCATTATTCTTTACTTCTGTCCTCTCCATTTTTTCTGGAAGTTTGTTAAACATACTTTCCTTTTTTTCTTTTGGGAAAAAAAGAAAGCAGCAGTTGCAAGAAACAGTAGAGGCAGGTTGTGGTTTACACATCACGTAACTGCATTTATATCAAAGATAAGTGATGCTGCAACAAGGTGGAGCTGCACAAAAGCAGCTTGGCTGAACCTAAGTTTAACCAACTTTTTTTTACTTAAGTGCAATGTTTTTTCCACTAAAAAAGCAGTTGTAGCAGAGAGGCGAGAAGCTGCTCTGGTGACTGCTTTTTACTTACTGACTCTGTGTGCCTTACAACATACCTCTGCCTTTTGCCAGCCAAGGACATTTGGAATGGAGAGAAGACATCAGTAGTTCACAGAAAAAGCAAAGAGGTGTGAGAACAAGACTTGAGACCTGGTTTTATAAGAAACAGTTTCACAGAACTGAGACACTTTCATTTTCAGCAAATTCCGCTGGTTGTGGCAAATTAGAGATAGCCTGCCTCATCACCAGTGTGTTGGCAGTCAGATCAAGTCAGACAGGTGGTTTTCCTTTTCTAAATCTTGTTTGAAACAGTTACCTCAGTAGTACCTGGGAGGTTTGGAAGATCGTCAACAAGCATTTATAAATAAGTCCTCATTTATTAGTGAGACACAACCTGGGTGTGAGGGTGGGGGCCTGGAGGATGGTGAGTTCCCTGCAGGTGGTGCTGGGACTGGCAGCTCTCTGGCTTTGGCTGTGGGATGGAAACGTGTTGTCACGTGTCTTGGATAAGAGGGCCTGGAGCAGGACGTGGTAGAGTTCTTCAGCTGATAAGATGCCAAAATGCTTTAGTGCCTGCACTTTCAATTTTAGTGCTGTTTTTTCATGAGCATACTGAGCACGACAGCTTTTTTGAGATTATGTCCTCTTAGGTCTCTGCTGTCCACAGTAACATAAATAGGTTTTAACCATCTTCAACCCTGAAAAACCAAATCTTCCCATTTAGAGGGATCTCATGTATCGTGACAATTATTCACCAAATTCCTTCTTACAAACCTTTTACCCTGTCAAGACCAGTAATAGTAATGGTGTCTCATTGGAAGTCACCTCAGTTTCAGTGTAGATCTTTACATCTGCGTTAACGGGTAGCCAGAAATGTACCAGAGTGATGTCGCTAAGCAAGCCACAAAACCATTGTCACTGCAGAAGTAAGTGATGTTTGTTACCTTGATCTTTTACATGAAACTTGACTTCCTTTGCCCCTTTTTTTTGTTATTTGGTTAATACAGTTTTCTTCAGCCTCCAAAGCCACTTTCGTCACTCAGCACGATGCGGGATGGAAACTGGAGAGACGGCTGCTATTGATGAAGGATGCCCATCAACAGTGAAAACTAAATACTGCGGATTTCGTTACCCAGCTGGCTGGGTAACAATGCTTTGGGAAAGGAGGTTTCATACAGTGCTATTTCCCCTGGGATTTTAATATGTAACTATCCATAATGCAATGTCATTTTTTAAAAATGAAGATCTTATCAAATACTGAATATTGCACTTAATCAGTTACCTGAACAGCTCCGTTGTCATCAGACTAACAATGGCAGTGTTGGCATTTGGAACTGAAGAAACTGTTATCTGTGTGCAAAGTACCAGAATATTTCCTTGGAAAGAACCAGGAGATAACGCTCTTGGGCAGCTTTGCAGTACTGAAATTCTAAGATAATTTATTCAGTGTAAAGGCATCATGCGTTTTATTTTGAATTTGGGGGGGATTTATGTCTGTGCTTGAATTTTTTTCTAGTGTTTCCAGTACATTTTATTTTGTATACTTAAGTTCATTTAAACTTGCCTGAACCTTGAACAACAGAGAGATAATTTAACTTTTCTGTGCCATAAATAATATTTTTGGGGTAATGTACTTTTTTAGCGCTAGAAACGTATCTTACAAACTCATACCATTGGCAATACAAAGCAGTATATTTATGTTGCAGAAGCACAAAAAAAAAAGTAGCATTCACTGGAAATTGCCATCCAGCTGGGTCAGCATGGTTTTGTTGGTCTTTCACCATTTGTTCAATTGTTAATTTATTGTCATAGTGTTTTGTATTTAAAAATGGCAGCATAAGTCACATTGCACTTACAAAGATACCGTGATCTCTGAAACTACAGTTGGTTTTCAGTACTTTATTACAAAGTATTAAATTGTAATGTTTTATTAACAGTTGCCTATGGAAAAAGAGTTTTAATGCGAATAAATCTTTTTGATAGCTCTTTTACAAAACCCAATTGCACTAATCAATGCTTTCTTATAATGGCATATGACTTAATATTTGATTACAAACTGTGTATACTGCTGTTTTGGAATGTTTCAGAAATAAAGAATCTATTTCAGCAATAATGCTGTTCTTGGGTGTGCAATGTAAGTGTTGTCAGAATTTAGCAGCTGGCATCTACTTAGCTCCTGAAGTTTTTATGACTTAGCATTTACAAAAATTATGCTGCGTTTTTGCAAATAGTGACTAAGTTCATCTGAATTTTTAAAGATTGTTTTATGAAGCCATAGTATGCGTAGAAGATAATGTATTATTTTTAAATCAATCTTCTTATGATCCTAAGCGTATTTTTCAATTTACTGTTCAAATTCTGCAAACGGGACTTGCAATGGGAAACAGAGATTGTGTACCAAGTGAGTTTTTCAACGTGGCTTTGAATTTGCGCTCGATTTTGCTCTGAACTTGCTTGAGGACCTGCTTTTCTTAAAATGGCAAGCTAAAATAAAAAACAAATGAGAAGCATTTAGTGGTGAGTAAAGCCTTCATTACTCTGAGAAGTAATTATATAGTAATGCAGTACTATCCCTGCACAGCCTACCATAATTTAACAAACCATTCATTTTCCACACTTCAGTTTTTCTAATCCAGCTAAATCCATTTTTTTTCCCAAAAAAGCAGAACTGTTGAAGAGGATATCAAGAAATACTCCAGCAAGGAAAGTGTCTCTGCACAGGTCAAGATTTCAGCAGGAGTGTGCCAAACTCCTCTTGTTTGTAAGAAGCTCTAAATGGAAGAAATTTCTGCTGGTTAAACCAGTCAGTCATTTGTGGACAGTCTTGGTTGACTGGTTGCAGTGGGGTGCAGAGCCAGCTTAGGGGGTGCTTTATTATTTGCCTGTGACAAGGAGGGCTGCAGAACCTCCCAAATTAATAAGCTCTCCTGGTTTCTGGTGCTAGGGAACCAGCACAGTGTTCTTCATAAAACGTGGCTGGAGACCAGTGGCAATTATTAGCATGTGCTCTCTACAACTGCCTAAAAGGAGGTTGGTGCTGGTCTCTTCTCCCAGGTAACCAATGACAGGACAAGAGGAAATGGCCTCAAGTTGCGCCAGGGGAGGTTTAGATTGGCTATCAGGAAGAAGTTCTTTACTGAAAGAGTGATTAGCCATTGGAACAGGCTGCCCAGGGAAGTGCTGGAGTCACCATCCCTGGATGTGTTCAAAGAACGGGTAGATGTGGCACTTTGAGACATGGTCTAGGGGTTAGAGAGATGTTCAAAGAAGGTTGGACTAGCTGATCCTAGAGGTCTTTTCCAACCTGAATGATTCCATGATTGCTGGCCGTACCAGCCCTGGTCAGAGCTGTCTCTTCACTCGCTTCCCTATTGCCAGGATTTTGTCCCTGTTCCTCCATTATCTGGGACACTAGAGCCCGACAATGCTCTTAATTTTTGAAACGAGTTGCGACTGGTAGCAGTAATACACAGTTGTCCACTGGAGGGCAGTGTATACTTGGAAAATGTTTTCTTTTTTGGTAGCTAAAGCTCTTGTTTTCCAGGCTCTTGCTTTAAACCCAGTGCTTCTTCCCAGTGTTGTTTACGTGCGATGACAACAAGTTAAAGGAAGGTGCCCCACTGTTTGTGATTTGCATTTTTAGATTTCACACTACAAAATGTGTCGTGGAGAGCCAAGCATTTTGGATATAATGAACTCTGAGAAGATGCAGTTGTTTTTCCCTTTTTAATTGTCCTGTTCCCTTGCAATCATTCTTTCATCGTGTCAGGATTTGGTAACCTTACAGCTTTGCTGTTTGAAGTGTTTTTGTCAACTGTCTTTCACACTGGATGCCATCAAACTTAGGAGGAAACAACGTGGGAGCAGCATGATTTCTTTTCTACACTCAGAATTGACAGAATCACTCATTTCAACCGTGGCCTCTGGTACTGCTGCTGTTTACCTGTAGCTGAGGGAGCTGGCTCTCTCCCTGAGATATCAGATACTACTGCACAGTGCCCAAAGTGTAACGTACTTTGCCACAGTCTCACTGAGAGAAAAATGTGTGGAATACGCAACACAAAACCACTTCTGTCACACTCGATTTTGTTAGAGGTGGAATCTCCTCCAGGGCAATGGGAAACAGCAAGGCCACGCAGTTGTCTTTAAAAATAAAGGCTCAAACTTATTTTTCACAACCAACATTTCATTTCTAAGTACAAGGGAGCATTTGAGAACTCTGTCTTTGTTCCACCCTTTGGTTTTTCTCTTTTGGTCTATGAACACAAAACCCACTCCCGCCTCCTTGTTGCTGCATCCCCAGAATGACCTACCTCCTCCTGTCCAAACCATAGTGTTGGGCTCAGCTCTTGAGCTGATGGCTAAGTCATAACTTTTAACCTTTTTCTCAAAGGGATGTTTTTCCCCTCCCTTTTTGTCACTGAAGATAAAACCTCTACATTTCCAGGCATTCAGCTCCATAACTGGAGCACAGTCTTTGACTTTTCTACAATCTAATATGCTGATTAAGTCACAGGCCTGCATACTTTGCATAATAGATTGAAGATGCACATTTTCTTTTTCATCCCGACAAATAGGGCATTCATCCTTAATCTCACCTGAAGTCATCTTTGGCCTTGTAGTGTCTTCAGCATATGAGTTCTGTCCAGACTAAACCAATAAGATGATTTACTTGTCTCCCTGCTTTGACCATGTCACTGCTTTGACCGCTTCTTGTGTACTGCTACTTATTTCCTCCTCTCTGTGGAATACAGTTTAAAAGAGTCACAAGCTAGTTTTCCTCTTTTACAAAGCCACAGGAACTATCTCATTTCACTACTAGTTTCTTATTGAGTGTTGAAGTGGATTCCTGTATCTAAGTCCATGATGCCAGCCTGCGTGGTGCCTGTTGCAAGGAAGGCACCTCCTCGCTCCCTTCCCTATTGCCTCTCACTGTGGGAGGAACCCCCTAAAAACATAAGGGACTCAATTTTTATTCACCCTCAAATATCTTTAAAGGCTTTTTCTTTGGTGCAGCACCACTGAAAGCAGGACTACAGTTAAACTACCAGTGTTTGCTGGCTGCTGTTAAGCCCATTAATGACTGCTGCCTCATCATTTTTTCTTTCTCTGATTGGTGGTTTTTGCTACACCTAAATCACAAGTTGTTGGAGACATGAACTCTTGTCTTTTCCCTTTGTGTTTGTACAGCATGAAGCCCAGGATCCCAGGGCCTGGCGTAACAACACCTGTATGCTAACACAAATGCTAAACATTAGGATCTTCCTATAGAAGACACAAAACATCCACTATGAATGATGGGCAGAGCTTCATAATTAGAGATAACTGGGGAATAACACACACCATCAAAACCAGATTTGCGTTGCTTTATCTTCAGACTTGACTGGTCGATTTAGAAATTCTGGATAATAAAAGAAATAACTAAGCCCAGATGACTTTCCCTGTCACTGTTGTGGTGAAAAGGGTATGCCCTGGCTGGTCTGGCTTAAGTCTTTTTTCCCAGCTGATCAGAGTTGCATTTCTTTTGCAATACCCCCAGCATCTCATCTGCTCATCAATCTCTTTGTTTTGTCTACACTTTCAATCACATCAGAGTAGAGTAATGGAAAATAAAAAGTAACCACCTTCTTGCCACCCCTCCATTCTTCCCAGACACAGCTTTACTCACCAGTTCTCTACTTCTTCCACTCCAGTGGCATGAGGGGGCAGAGATGGGGGGTTGTGGTCAGTCCATCACACCTTGTTTCTGCCATTCCTTCCACCTCAGTGACGACTCCTTGCACTCTTCTCCTAGTCCAGTAGGGGTCCCTCCCATGGGAGATAGTCCTCCATTAACTTCTCTAACCTGTGTCACAAACTACTCCAGTATGAATCCTTTCCACAGGGTGCAGCCAGTCCTTCAGGAACAGACTGCTCCAGTGTGGGTCCCCCATAGGATCAGAAGTCCTGCTACCAAGCTGGCTCTAGCATAGGCTCCTCTCTCCATGGTGACCACTGGTCCTGCCAAGAGTCTGCCCCAGTGCAGGCTTCCCACAGGGTCACAGCCTCCTTTGGGCATCCACCTACTCTGACATGGGGCCCTCCATGGCCTGCAGGTAGATGTCTGCTCTACCACTAACCTCCATGGGCTGCAGGAGGACAGCCTGCCTCACCATGGTCTGCACCACAGGCTGCAGGGGAATATCTTCTCTGGCAGCTGGAGCACCTCCTCCCCTTCCTTCCTCACTGACCTTGGTGTCTGCAGAGTTGTTTCTCTCACATATTATCACTCCTGTCTTGTGGTTCTGTTGTGCAGGCAGTTTTGTTCCCCTTCTTAAATATGTTACCACAGAGGTGCTACCACCATCATTGATGGGCTTGGCCTAGGGGACAAGATGTTGTCTATTGGACATGGAGGAAGTTTTTAGCCACTTCTCATAGAAGCCACCACTGTAGCCCTCCTGCTACCAACACCTTACTACACAAACTAAATATACCCACCGAGCTATTCTGCTTACTCACCAGCCCAGGGAGCAGGTCCTCCGTGCATCTTCTGTCTCCATCACTGGGACTTCCAGCTGTTACCTGGCAAGGTAAGCAGTTACACTTAATCTGACTTCATCACAACAGAAGGGACATTTAAGGCAAGAAGAGATGCCCATAGGTCTGACAGGGTGGTAATTAATGCCCAGTTGATGATCCCTCAGCAGGATCACACCTTTACTCTCTGATCTGACCAGGCTGCCCATTAGTTTCAAGTGCAGTTCAAGGGGTTGGCTTTGACCCAAAGAGGCCCAAGATATTATCTTTCTACATGTGCAGTTCAAGAACGTTTTTTGCAAAGCATCTCACGGAAGTGAGAGATTAGGTAGGTTCCTTCTTCAAACCTCATTCCTCTTTTACATAAGCCAACCATTTAGGTGGTTTTGACATCACAAAGCCCTTGCTCACGAACAAAACAAAACAACAACAAAAAATAGGTATGAGGAGTCCTTTTGTGCCTAAATGCTGATTTTGGAATAATCCTTATGGCATACTCATGACTGCACTGCTGAAGTTTCAGCAGTAACAAGCAGTTATTGGAGCACTGCAGCACTCATTGCAGTACCATATTTTAAGCATCCTGAGCCCATAAGGGGAAAGGGGAGAGGTGGAAGGTCGGAAGTTTAGAAGTCTTGGAATCTGTGAAATCTGTTGTAGCTGCCATTTTCTGAACAATAGCTCTATCTATGTTTTAAATGTCATTAGGATATAGTTTTGCAGATCCTGGCAGTTGTTGGTCATGATTAGCTCATGTGGCTCTCCAATCCATTTGAGAGTATGTCTAAGTAACTACCAATTTCTTTGTGCATATTCCATGCTACACGAGAGATTTTAATACTCTGGGCATAGTAAGAAGCAGAATAGGGTATTTTGAGCATAACATTAGCTGAAAACTGTGACAAGGTTTCTATGTCAAAGTTAACTCTACTTTGCCGTGGAAAATCTGTCCTCAACCAGTCATGTAGAGGCACATGCCTGTGGCTATCTCATCTTGCTCTAGGAGCATTGTAGTGCTCATATTGAATGAGTGTAAGTGTATTTTTGAGTGTGACCCTGACTTTAGCTGCTTTTATTTCTCAGTAGAAGAAGCTGTACACTGACATTTAGAAATACAAATAGATGAGATAGTCAAGAAGAAAATCTAATGTTTTTTCTGAGATTGATAAGTACAGTGACAATGTACTAGGTCTACAGAGGTGAATGATGCATTCTTACTTTGTTTTTTAAGGAACTGCTAAGCACGTTTTTTAATTGGTGCATTGGCTTGCGTAGAGTATGGAATGACCACAGACATGGGTACATACATACAAAAGCAACTAGTCATCATGTTTTCCACTGGTTCATGTGAAAAATGGAAAGACATATAGCTTGGGCTCTCTGAATGGTATTAAGAAGTTTGGACAATGAATAATGGTCAAACTTCAAACTTTTGTAGAGAAATATTTAAAAAGTTTGTCTATTGACAATTCATCTGGACTTTTTAGAGGTGGAGAGAAGCTTGGTATCTAAGACACGGACGTACCTGAGAGCAGACTTTTCTTTGCTTGCTAAGGTGGAATGCTTAAGAGAAGCTGATTGTTGAGGCAGAGTCCAACTGGATTATGATACTTAAACATGTTGGTTTTGTTCTGTGAGCATAGCCAAAGGATAATGTTTTGGCTTTTCGGACACAATCTCTCTGCTCTGTAAAGCTCTTTCCCTATGCTCATGCATTTAGTATTATGTGTTTCTATTGTGACTATTTTTTTAGGTAAAAGTATGAAAATAATATCTCTTCTTTGTTAAAAAATGAAAACATTTCTTCTTTGTTCCTGTTCACTTCACTTACTCCTTGTCCTGGAGATTTCTGTTGTTCCCCTAGAAAAATAAAATATTATTCCTTCATCGTTGTGGTCAGACCTATAGAAAGAATGAGCCTGCAGCCAAATTCCCAAACTGAGCTCTAGCAATCCAGCCAACCTTCATACTTTGCAGTCTGCACACAGATGTTACTAGACAAGGTATATTATCTGTAGCCAAGACTGAACTTTTCAATAGTAGAAGCAGCAGGAAATATGATGTGGATGTCAGCTACAATACACCTAAACTGGACTTTTTGGAATGATTTTCTTTTCAGTAAAAGAAAAAAGAAGACATACTGATATGTTCCTACAGCTTTTCAACCCCACATGCTTTTCAGCCCTTCCTGCAAGAGTTTATAATAGCTTCACTTTTGGATAGCCTTGATAAGTGCTTTTCACTTTCTGATTACTAATTTCACTGAGCCAATAAAAATGTATTGAATTCATTTTTAGCAACATGTTTAGTAACTACTGACCTCTTTAGGAGACTTTACATTGTTTCTAAACTGGAGGTATTCCAATGCCAGCGTCAGGGTATAATCCATTTTCTTTACATAATGTTGCTAATATCCTGTTCAGTTCTTTTAAAATTCAAATAATTGAAGTAAAAGTTCAAGAACTCAGAAGAAAACTCAGTTTAGAGAAAGTTGTGGGGTTTTTTAAGTCAAAGAAAATAATGAAGATGTGTTTTGGTTTAATCCATGTTTTTCTAGGCAGTCACTGACTGCACTGAATTATGCAACTCTGCTTATGTATATATATACAACAGGAAGGATTTTTCCATATATGAGGGAAGGAAAAACATCAGATAAAAGAATGTTGCTGTATTGATGGCTTGCTATTCACTTCTGCCTCCAAAAAATGAACACTTTTAGCACCTGATCTTTTCAATCATTGTAGAACAGCACTGATGTTGTAAAATGGGCCCCACTTCACTTAATTTACAGATGCAGCTACTTGGGTGGATGCAGATGGGCTCAATTCCTTTTAGGTCTCCTCTCATCTGGTTGATGTAAGTAAAGTCTGATCCAGAAGCTATGGAGCTTATCTCACTTCTCGAGATATCTTAGTACTTTGGTTACAGTCTCATGCAGATGGAGACCTGTGGTTGGGTAGAGGAGATCATGCATCTGCCTTGCCTAGTTCAGTACTATCAGCCTGGCAGCTGATAACAAATATGTGGCTTTGTTATCTGGCCCTACGGTCTGTAAGCAAACTACTGAGTGAAGTTCTTTGGTGAAGAGCCAAATGTCATTATGCACAGTCTTACAATATGGGCATTTTTTTTTTCTGAAGCGCTGCGTTACTTGCAGCTCCCATTGCATCTAGCTCAAATGGTAAGACTTTTAGTACCTCTGGTATTAGACACTGAGCGAATTTCTTCTTCATGGTGTTCTTTTACTAAATTCCTATTTAATCTGAGGTTTCATTATTGTGTTTTCACAGGGCAGTATCTTAACATCTATTTCAGAAAGCAGTTCATACAATGGCATTGAGAAAAAATGACTTGGAATAAAATTCATTGCTGGGACATGGATATTCTATATTTTTGTGGAATTCCAAGCTCAGTACACAGAACATTCTGTTAAAAAATCATCTTTTTGATTGTTTTGCATTGTCAATGATAACATTTTCCAAAGAAAATAGGAAGAAATGTGCTTTTTATTTGACAAGCTATTCCAGACTATCGAAATGATAGTTTCCCCTGGCACCTAATTGCTTTATATAGTGCCAATATTCATTAAAAAGTCTCAGGTATTCATAAAAGTCCGAGTTAAGTATATAATGCAGCACAGCAAAAACTACACCCAAGGGGCTCTTAGGTAACAGAAGACTCCATTGTGGTAAGTCTTAGCACTACTCCCAAGAGTAGGCTTACCGCCTCCATATAGACTAAGCCAATGGTTTGCTTAAGAAATTTGTGTCTTGCTTCAAAATATAAATCATAGGTGCTGGCTGGGTTTACATAAGCACAAGTATACTTCCAAGAAAGAAATGGAGATGTGGAAATCTTGGAGCATTTCAGCTCCAAGCTCAGCATTTTGAAATATAAAGTGCTGGAAAGAGCCTTGTTTTCTTCTGCATCATTTTGTAGCCTCACTCAATATCCTGTCTACTTTATATCCTCACTGTGAACAATATATGATAAGATGAAAGTCAGTTTACATAAAAGAAGGCTATCCCCTTGAAGAGAACTTATGAAATACATCTCTTCTGTGTATGCCTTTAATCCTTTGTGAAGCAGTAAACCCTCCATTTTGAAACTTTTCCTTCATTCCACAGAGCAGATAAGTTTGTTGTGAAATAGCTTCCCCTCGCCTCCCATTCCTCTGGGAGAAAAAAGATACAGGAAAAACTGCCTCATGGCATGTGTTAGCGTGCTGACAAAAATCACAAAGCAGTGAAAATGAATACATTTCCTAAAAACCTTGGCACTACCGGAAAACCCACCTGACATGCCCATGCTTGTGTAACAGGATTAAATGTTTGTGCTGTGGTCGTGTCTGTGAGCTGGAATCAAGTTGGACTTTATGCAAAAAAATCCAAGAAAGCCTTGTCTAAAGCAGCGGGCAGTCTAAGTGAGGGCATTGCCTGAGCTCTGCTTGTGCACCTTGTCCTATGAATAAAGCTGGAGAAAATAGTCAGGACAGTAAAATGGAAATTACGAAACCTGGGTTGTCTTCTCCAAACATTTTCTGTGGGGCTGCCTGTTTTTATGTTATTTCCTAACTGAGTTTCTGCATAAACAGTCCTTGCTTTAACAAACTTACTATGTACATACAGACCCTAGCATAACATAGTTAATGTTTAGGTTTTACAGGAACAACAGTGAAACAAATACTAATTTCTGATTGAAAATAGGTAGCTATTTAACAATGGAGAAAAGCAGTGGAATAACAGAACTTTGTAATTCAAAAATTCCTGTATGGATATATAATGTAGAGATAGAATTATTTTTTGTTGTTGATGCATTTCATTAACAAGCAAAGGTTCCGTGGCAACTTTGGGTATCCATAAGGAAATAACTGTGTACAGCTTGCTAAGGCTTTTTCTTTGTTCTCTAGGCTGATCATAGAATCATAGAATGTATTGGGTTGGAAGGGACCTCTAAAGGCCATCTAGTCCAACCCCCCCTACAATAAGCAGGG